>PISX010038495.1:0-10164 GCA_004024625.1 Mellivora capensis
AGGCTTGGATGGCTATGTATTTCCCCCTTAGGACCGCCTTTGCTGTATCCCATAGGTTTTGGACCGACGTGTCTTCATTCTCATTGGTTTCCATGAATTGTTTAAGTTCTTCTTTGATCTCCTGGTTGATCCACGCATTCTTAAGCAAGGTGGTCTTTAGCTTCCAGGTGTTTGAATTCCTTCCAAACTTTTCCTTGTGTTTGAGCTCCAGTTTCAAAGCATTGTGATCTGAGAATATGCAGGAAATAATCTCAATCTTTTGGTATCAGTTGAGTCCTGATTTGTGACCCAGTATGTGGTCTATTCTGGAAAAGGTTCCATGTGCACTTGAGAAGAATGAGTATTCCGTTGTTTTAGGGTGGAATGTTCTGTATATATCTATGAGGTCCATCTGGTCCAATGTGTCATACAATGCTTTTGTTTCTTTATTGATTTTCTGCATGGATGATCTGTCTATTACTGAGAGAGGCGTGTTAAGATCTCCTACTATCAAGGTATTCATATAAATATGGCTCTTTATCTTGATTAATAGTTTTCTTATGTAATTGGCTGCTCCCATATTGGGGGCATAGATATTTACAATTGTTAGATCTTCTTGGTGGATAGTCCCTTTAAGAATGATGTAGTGTCCTTCTGTATCTCTGACTACAGTCTTTCGTTCAAAATCTAATTTATCTGATATAAGAATCGCTACCCTGGCCTTCTTTTGAGGCCCATTGGCATGAAAGATGTTTCTCCATCCCTTCACTTTCAATCTGGTTGTATCCTTAGGTTCAAAATGGGTCCCCTGTAGACAACATATGGATGGGTCTTGTCCTTTTATCCAATCTGCAACCCTGTGTCTTTTTATGGGCGCATTTAGGCCATTCACATTGAGAGTGATTATTGATAGATACGTTTTTATTGACATCGTGTTACCTTTGAAGTCTTTCTTTCTGTAGATTGTCTCTATATTTCTGTCCAATGATATTCTTGGGGTTTTTCCTCTTTTATAGAACACCCCTTAATATTTCCTGCAATGTCAGCTTGGTGTTTGCAAACTCTTTTAAGCCTAGGTGGTCTTGGAAACTCTTTATATCTCCATCCATTTTGAATGTCAGTCTTGCTGGATAAAGTATTCTTGGCTGCATGTTCTTCTCATTTAGTGCCCTGAATATATCTTGCCAGCCCTTTCTGGCTTGCCAGGGTGCTGTGGACAGGTCTGACGTTATTCTGATGGGCTTTCCTCTGTACGTAAGGAGCTTCTTTGTCCTAGCTACCTTCAAGAGAGTTTCTCTAGAATTATAATTCCTCATTCTTACTATCAGGTGTCTCGAGGTGTTTTGAGAATCTAAAATCTTGGGGGGGTGCTTTCTGCCTCTAGTACATGAACGCTGTTTCCATTTGCGATATTTGGAAAATTTTCATGAAGAACGTGTTTGACAATATCTTCTAGACTTCTTTCTTTCTCTTCCCCTTCAGGTATTCCAATAATTCTGATGTTGGAACATTTCATGGCATCATTAATTTCCCTGATTCTGTTTTCGTGGTTTCTAAGCTGTTTGTTCCAGGCTTCCTCCTGATCCTTTCTCTCTATCTGTTTGTCCCCCAGATCACTAATTCTATCTTCTGTCTCAGTTACCCTAGCTTTTAGAGAATTTAGATTAGATTGGGACTCATTGAGAGCCTTGTGAACATCATCCCTGGTGGCTTTCAGTTCTGCCCTAATCAATTCCGTTTGGTCGTCCATGGCTTTCTCCAACCTAGGTATTGCCTGGATAATTGTTAGCCTGAATTCCCTTTCTGACATAATGTCTATGTCAGTAGCCATTAGCTCTGTTGCAGAGGGCCCATCCTCTGAATTTTTCTTCTGCTGGGCAGTCCTCCTCCTAGTCATTTTGGTGAGAGTTGGCTGAATGGTTGTAGCTGGATGTATCGACCTTGGTGCAGTGAAGGTGCACCCTGGAATGCTTCTGAACAATCAAGGGTCCCCACCCAAATGAAAGAAAAAAAGAAAGAGAGAAAGCAGTAAAAGACAGAGAGAGAGAGACAGGAAAAAGAAAGAAGGATAAAAGAAAAGGCTCAGCCCAAATGGGCCCCAAGGTAGGGTTTGTGAAGTATACAAACAAATACAGTCAAACAAAAAAGACTGATAAAGGCATATTACAAGAGATGAAAAGAAATATGTACATATATATGTAGAAGCAAAACAAGGAAACAAACAGACAAAGAAAAGAACGTCCTCAAAAAGAACTCTAAGTATAAGATTTATATACTACCAGGACAAACACAAATATACCAAAATACTGGTAGGAGAAAAAGATGGGAGAGTGGTTGTAAATTCTCAATGTGGGTGAGGAAGGCTATTTTACTTCTTCCTGGATGTATCTTGATATCTTTTTTAAAGGATATAACTTTCCTAAGATAACAGGGGATTAAATATTGGTTTACCTATAGGGGTAGCATTGACTGGGGAAAGAGGATTACCTTGAAGTTTAACTCTATATGAATATTAGCAAATAAAAGTAAAGAAAAGAATGATCTAAACTAAACTAAAGTGAAATTTAAAAAAAAAATTAAGTAGAAAAGCAAAAAAAAACCATGGGTATATCTATCAAAAAGTTCAGGTTAAAAGGTTATTATGGGGGGCACCTGGGTGGCTCAGTGGGTTAAGCCTCTGCCTTTGGCTCAGGTCATGATCCCAGGGTCCTGGGATCGAGCCCCACATCAGGCTCTCTGCTTAGTGGGGAGCCTGCTTCCTCCTCTCTCTCTCTCTGCCTGCCTCTCTGTCTACTTGTGATCTCTGTCTGTTGAATAAATAAATAAAATCCATAAAAAAAAAAGGTTATTATGGATATGATGTACTGGACATCTCACTGTGATGGTAAATAGACTAAAAAACTATATAAAAAATGAAAAAGATTAAAAAAAATTAAAAATGAACCAGAATAGTGGGAACGAATTAAAAATTAAACATTGTATCTATGAAGTAGTACTAATTGTTGTCTTCTTGGCGGGTTGGCTTTCTGGGGGAGGGGTTTGCCACGTGGGTTTTCAGGCGGTGTTTCCTGAGTTAAGTCCTCCCGCTCCCCCTTCAGGGGGTGGGCTCTGAGGAAACCGGGCCTTCAGGCTTTTGTTCTCTGGAGGTTTTTATGTCTGTTCATTTGTTTTCTCTCTCCTTGGCAGCTCCTGATGGTTCTTGGAGGTTTAGAGAAAAGCAAACTGCACCCAGACCTCCCTCCCAGAGAGAAGCCTCAGTCCATTCCCCTCTGGGTGCTGCAGAGCAGGTTCCCAGCCGCGATCTCTGGGGACATCTGTGTGTCCTGCTTGTACTCAAAACCACAAGCAGCTGCTGTCTGGGCAGCTCCAGAGCCCCAGAGAGGTTCCAAGCAGTGAACGCACACTGAGATTTTCCCACTGGCCCGGGCTGGGAGCGCTCAGACTTTCCGAGTCCCAGAGCACCTTGCTGGTGCCACCACGCGCCTCTCTCAGGGGAGGGGGTGGAGCTTGTCTCAGGCTCTGCTAGTGCATCGAGGTGCACAAAGGCTGTTTCTGCCCCACCAGGGTCCCAGCCCCTGCCACACGCCAAGCGCCCTTAGGAGGTCTCCTCATAGCTCAGAGACCAAGACCTGGTTTCTCCGCTGCACTCTCTCTGGCTCAGCGCCGGGGGTGTCTGTCCTCCGTGGGGGACTTAAGCCCCTGTCCCTAACAGTTCCAATTCCCACAATATCCCCCTGTGATTCTTTGCTCTTTTTGAGTGCTTTCTATCAGACTTCAAGTTAATGCTGGTCCCCAGTTGTAGGGCATTCTCGTATTACTTTCCAATGGGTCTCCTCTGGTGGCTCCCTTCCCCTTTTGTTTATCTTCCTATACCAGTCCGGCGTTCCCACTCGGCTTTACCTGCCCACTGGTGTCTTCTGCCCCCGTAGATATCCTGACGTGTAGAATTCTGATCTCAGGCTGATTTCATGGGTGATCGGAGTTCCTTGGTAGGTAATCAGCTCACTTTAGGGGACAGGTTGAACCAGCACCTCCTCCTAGTTCCCTGCTGTCTTGTCCCCCTAATGTCTATTTTTTATTATAAATTCGATTGACCCTTCTAGCTTTGGTCTGGGATTGTTCTGTAATTTTGTCTCAAAAATACATTTTTAAAATATCTGACATTTTTTGTTCTCGGAAATAATTTATATTAGATGAGTGTATTAAAAACTAATTAATTATGATTTTATTATAAGTCATATTATTAAAAACTAATAAGGCATAGCATATATTTTATTTGATTCCTGGAGGATAGAAATGACAAGATAGAGGATAGGATAGTCAATGTGATAGTAGCTTAGAAATTATCAGAATGGATGGAGCATGCATTATGAGCCCACAAATAAAACGTAATCCTTTCATTGACACAGTGTTGTCAAACTGCTTTCAAAACATGAAATATAAAAAGAACAGTTAAAAGTAATTGGAGGGGAAAAAAAGTATCTTTAATACTGCTATGTATTAACCTAAAATCCATAAAAATAGAATCTGTATTTTTTAATCCCCCAGGGCAATGTACCCAGACTGTACTGACACTTTTTTTTTTTTTTTAAATCTATTTGTGGTGATAGGTCCAGTACTGAAAAATGTAAGTGAGAAAAGGAGTTCCTGGATATGTTATTTTCTGAAAATGTATATAGCCTTCCATTGGCTTGTAATTTTTGTCTCCCATTCCAACTCAGCCACCATTTTTTGGTTGCCTAATGAAGTGATGCCTGTGGGTAAAGCAGGTATTCTGCATCTGTGAGGATGAGTTACATATGAAGAAGGGTGAATGAGGAGCCCCAAAGTTCCATCCCTTCATGACCTATTCAGGCACATATACCTGCCCTGCAATGTCTATCTCTGATAGTCTTATTACATAGGAAAAGCCAATGCCCCATTTGATTAAGCCATTCTACACAGTTTCCTGCTTTATGCAGTCAAATACAGGATGAAATGATAAAACAGTCCATCTTATATGGATGAAAATATATTAAATATGCTTTTAAAAGATAGAGGTAATAGAAGTAGACTTTAAAAAAAACATAACTAATCAACAAATAAATTGAAACAAAATAAAATCCATCCATATTCTGATGAAAATAAACATGCCCAAATATTTAAAGACAAAAAAAAGTGTCAAAAATGAATGTGTGAAAAATACCATAGCAAATGTTCTGGACATTTTTGTTTATTCCTTTGGATTTACTCTCTACTATTCACCACTTGACTCTGTGCCCTAAGAGGCTGACCTTTATAGACTTCATTATTAGCTTCTACTGCTTTCTGGCTTCCTGTTAGTTTTATCCCATGGGATTGTACTAGGATATAGGGAATGAAGTGTAGACACTTCATATTCAGATTCATATCCCAGACACTTCACTGTTGATTTGGTCCATTTGACTGCATACCTCAGTGGAATACTGTAATTCTATTTGGTAGTTTCCTTGTAAAGGTCCCAATATGGTCTGTTTCTAGTACCTGAGTATATCCCCTGTTTCCCCTGGTCTAGGTCCTGGCATACTTAAAAACTAAAAGTGTCCCATAGGAGCAGGTGTCTCAGACTTCTCCATGGCACCAACTTCTAATTCTTCATCCACTTTCCCTCAATTCATCTTTAAAGCTCATGGGGAATTATACTTAATAAAGGAGAAAAATACATGAGCCTGATTGAGGGATGAATTCGCATCATATGATGACATTGACCACAAGTGGATGGGCACTGAATTATATCCATACCTAGTGGTAACCCTAAACAATATGGAGAAGGAAAATCATACCAAAGAACAGGATTTATTGACCTTGGTAAGAAGGAGAGCTTTTTATCAAGCTTGCTGTTTGGGTACATATTGATATAGGTTAATGGGTTGGAAAGCAATGGATTAGAAAATTGGTCACGCAACAAAACTAAAAGGCAACTGACAGAATGGGAGAAAACATTTACAAACAACATATCAGATAAAGGGCTAGTATCCAAACTCTATAAAGAACTTATCAAACTCAACAACCAAAGAACAAATAATCCAACCAAAAAATGGGCAGATAACATGAACAGATATTTCTGAGAAGAAGACATCCAGATGGCCAAGAGACACATGAAAAAGTGTATGACATCACTTGGCATCAGGGAAATACAAATCAAAACCACAATGAGATACCACCTCACACTAGTCAGAATGGCTAAAATTAACAAGTCAGGAAACAACAGATGCTGGAGAGTATTCAGAGAAAGGGGAGCCCTCCTACACTGTTGGTGGGAATGCAAGCTGGTGCAGCCACTCTGGAAACAGCATGGAGATTCCTCAAAAAGTTGAAAATAGAGCTACCCTACAACCCAGCAATTGCACTACTGGGTATTTACCCTAAAGATACAAATGTAGGGATCCAAAGGGGCACATGCACCTGAATGTTTATAGCAGCAATGTCCACAACAGCCAAATTATGGAAAGAACCAAGATGTCTATCAACAAATGAATGAGAGAAACCATAAGAGACTCTTAATCTCACAAAACAAACTGAGAGTTGCTGGGGGCAGGGGCGTATGGAGAGGGTGGTTGGGTTATGGACATTGGGGAGGGTATGTGCTATGGTGAGTGCTGTGAAGCATGTAAGTCTGATGATTCACAGACCTGCACCCCTGGGGCAAATAATATATTATATGTTAATTAAAAAAATAAAAAAAAAGAAAAGATAATTGGTTACAAAATGGATTAAGAGAGAAATACGTGAATGGACCACTAGGAACTAGCACAGGATATAAAGATATTTGCATTTTATATTATTGCTCATGAAAAGGCAGAAACTCCAATGGGCAATATGACCCAGACACTCCAATGCTACCTCAAAAGATTCACATGCAAAATGGTCTTTTGAGCTACTTTTACACAACAAGCATATCTTATTCGATGCATGGGCATGATGTTATGTGCATTCCCTCCCAGAGCAGCTGTCTACTTAGAAGTCTTACTGAGAGATATTCACTTCAAATCTCATTCATGTGGTTGATGACGAGGTTTGTCTGTACTTGGTCAGTTGGCCAGAGGCCTCCCTCAGTTGTTTGACTCATGGATCTCTTTATAGCACACCTTATGATGGAAGGTAGTAGCTTCCATTAGTGAGAATAAGCAAGAGAGAAATATGCAGAACACAACACTGAAGCCACAGTATTTTCCCAAACCTAATCTTAAAAGTGACATCCTCTCACTTTGCTATAGTCCATTCAATAAAATTGATTCATATTCAAGGCAACCTATATTCAAGGCAGAGAGAATTCAAAGGGGTATGCATATCAGTTGTTGGGACTCACTGGAAACCATCACGGGACACTAAGTTAGTAATATACAACTTATTGTATGACTTTATTTTTTTGATCTTTGACCACACATTCTGGAAGTTCACATTTTATGGAACATAGCATCTACCCATCACCCTTTCTACACTCAGACTAACTGGGTCAAAGTTTTATAAAGGGTGATTGGTCAATTGTCAAAGATACATTCATTCACAAAATATCTACTTATTACATTTAACATATATACTAAGTTAAGAAGAACATTTTGTATTCTATAGAAATTGCTCCATAAATGGTAAAATAATATTTTAATGTATAACAACATAAACCTCAAATTCTCTGTGAATATTTTTCCCAGATAGTATAGGATGCAATAAGAGAATATAGAATGCAATAAGAAAGTAAAATATTCCAAAGGTTCTGAGAAGTTAGTAGTAAATGGACTAAGAAAAGTAATAATTAATATTGACTGAGTGTGACCCATGTGTAAGACAGTGCTTTAAGTACACTAGCTGCATTGACTCTCTTAATCCTTACAACACCAGGGGTAGTTATTTTTATCACTCAGATTTTAGAAAAAGGGCATTAAAGCTGAGAAAGATTAAATGGGTTCCATAACCAGAAAATAGGAAGCTGGGATTTGAAGCCAGATATTTAGAGAGTAAGAGCTTGAAACTAAACTCGGAAACCATTCAATGTGGTTGTCAGGTAGTCACCTTCCTTCAGTCCTAGACCCACTCAATGAAAACAGTCATTGTCTATTATTTTTTGTGCTCCAATTACTGACCTTAGTTTTATCTCTGTCAAACTTATTTGCTACCTTAACTCTAGTCCATCTTTTCGGGTGCTAATGATTTGTTCAGTCATTTCAATATATTCAGTTTCGGGGCCCCTCCCACCATGAGGGTGTGACATTGAGTGCAAAACTAAGACTAAACTAAGCTCATCCATAAGCTTCCCTCATGTGTATTTCTTATGGCACTGACTATGTTAGTCTGTTAAGGCTGACATAACCAATACCACAGAGTAGGAGACTTAACAGAAATTTATTTTCTTACAATTTGGGGTCTAGAAGTCCTATTTTAGGGTGTCAGCAGGATTGGTTTCTTCTGAGGCCTCTCTCCATGGCTTGTAGATGTTTATCTTCTTCCCGTGTCATCACATTGTCTTCCCTCTGTGGGCATGTGTCTATGTCCTGTGTGTCTAATTTCTTTTTACATTAAAAGGACACCAGTAATATCCAAATAGGGTATTTCTAATCATCTCATTTCTCCTTCATTGCCTTTTTAAAGACACTCTCTCCAAATACAGTTGCATGCAATGTATTGGGGATTAGGACTTCAATGGATGCCCCAGGACCTCGCATAGATTTGGGGTGGACACAGTTCAACCTATGATATTGACTAAATAGAAAGGAAAAGATTAACAGAAAATGTAAACAGGAAGGAAATAAAACTGTAAAGGTTTTTTTTTTTTATTGTTTTGTTTTGTTTTTCCCCCCTTGGGTAACACAGGTTTCACATTGGTAAATGTAATAATTCTGCAAAATGATACAATACACATTGAATTAAGCACTGTGATATTCTCCTAAATCCCAAGCCACTATATAATCTGTTGTTAGGAACAAGAAGTCATGTTAGGAACTGCAGAAATTAGTGCACATTGATGATTTTTTAGTTTGTTGCTTCTGGGATTGATAGAATATTGGTAAGATTTTAAAAGCAAAGCACTGTGAAGTCAGAAAAATGCAGTCCTATTGCTATAAGACAAAATGCTGAAGTTGTAGTCAATCAGCTATTACTGGAGCCATAAGGAAACCATTCAAATAATCTTTTTTTTTTTTTTAATTTCTTTTCAATGTAACAGAATTCATAGTTTTTGCACCACACCCACTGCTCCATGCAATGCGTGCCCTCCTCCATAGTACCCACCACTTGGCTCCCCCAACCTCCCACCCCCCACCCATTCAAAACCCTCAGGTTGTTTTTCAGAGTCCATAGTCTCTCATGGTTCATCTCCCCCTCCAATTTCCCTCCACTGCCTTCTTCTCTCCATCTCCCCATGTTCTCCATGTTATTTCTTATGCTCCACAAATAAGTGAAACCATTTGATAATTGACTCTCTCTGCTTGACTTATTTCACTCAGCATAATCTCTTCCAGTCCCGTCCATGTTGCTACAAAAGTTGGTTATTCATCCTTTCTGATGGATGCATAATACTCCATAGTGTATATGGACCACATCTTCCTTATCCATTCGTCAGTTGAAGGGCATCTTGGTTCTTTCCACAGTTTGGTGACCGTGGCCATTGCTGCTATAAACATTGGGGTACAGATGGCCCTTCTTTTCACCACATCTGTATCTTTGGGGCAAATACCCAGTAGTGCAATTTCAGGGTCATAGGGAAGCTCTATTTTTAATTTCTTGAGGAATCTCCACACTGTTCTCCAGAGTGGCTGCACCAACATGCATTCCCACCAACAGTGTAAGAGGGTTCCCCTTTCTCCACATCCTCTCCAACATACGTTGTTTCCTGTCTTGCTGATTTTGGCCATTCTAACTGGTGTAAGGTGGTATCTCAATGTGGTTTTAATTTGAATCTCCCTGATGGCTAGTGATGATGAACATTTTTTCATGTGTCTGATAGCCATTTGTAGGTCTGCATTGGAGAAGTGTCTGTTCATATCTTCTGCCCATTTTTTGATATGATTATCTGTTTTGTGTGTGTTGAGTTTGAGAAGTTCTTTATAAATCCTGGATATCAACCTTTTGTCTGTACTGTCATTTGCAAATATCTTCTCCCATTCCGTGGGTTGCCTCTTTGTTTTGTTGACTGTTTCCTTTGCTGTGCAGAAGCTTTTGATCTTGATGAAG
>PISX010038496.1:0-10059 GCA_004024625.1 Mellivora capensis
AACACAACCCCACAAAGACATGCTCAGGTTCACATTCATCTACTGGTATTTTGTGACCATCATTCACCACAAAAAAGCATTTCAAATAGCAGCTAAAGACTTGTCAAATGAAAACAGTATTTGCTTATTCCTGGCCTAGGGCTAGGTTTAAACCACTGAGCAAGAAATGAAAAGCTCCATATTCTGCTATTCAAAAATCAAAGCCAATACAAAAACTTCACACTTGTTCTTAAATATTATTCTTATGATTTTGTTATTAATTTTCTGGGTATTCAACTTCAATGTTCCAGTACTGCATGATCTCATAGCCTGAACGTTCCCATCTCCATGACTGACCTAGCCACTGCAGCCGTGCGTAATTCTAGCCTAATCAGGCTGTATCATCAGAACTCCTGAGTCATGCCTATGTCCTCGCTGCTCCGCCCCAACATCCTATTCGGTGTCTGCTTTTGTCTCCTCTCTCTCTCCCCATCTTTCTCCCTCGTTCCTCTTCTCCACCCCCATCATCCCTATATAAGGATTAGGCCTAGTTTTTTTAAGGCAAGAAAAGATGAAATGGCACATGAATTCATTCATTTAGATGAGCTGCCACCTAATAACTAAAGAGATCACTAAGTATGGATCACAAGAAAAATCTGCTTGATAAATACAATAACTTCTGGATTTTCCAAAGAAATTAAGAGGAAAAAATCAGTTAACTTTAAAAAGCCATATGTAATTTGACAATCAGAAAGTTCAATAAGGGAGGGTGCTATTCATTCTACATTTTAGATAAACAAAACTTTTGCAAACACTTACATTAAAATTAAGTGTACAATATCTGACCCACTCCTATGTCCCGCGTGAATTAAAAACGTAAGTTTACAAAAGATTATGCAAGCAAATGTTTGTAGCAGCTTTATTTATTTATTCATTTGGAGCAGCCTTATTCATCACCACCCCACAAACAAAACATCCTTCAACAAGATGAGTATATAAACAAATCGTGATACATTCAGACAATGGAATACTACTCAGCATTAAAAGGAATGTGCTGTTGATTCACATAAGAGAATGAATAAATTTTAAATGCACTTTGCTAGGCAAAAGACCTGAAGATCCCATTTGCATGACACCCTGAAAAAGGCAAAGCAGTGGTTGCTGGGGGCTGGAGGGAAGGACTGCAGGGGTTTCGAGGGTGATGGGACCATTCTGGATGGTAGTGATGGACACGCAACTCTATGCTCCTGGGAGTCTCACTGAAAGGTTCACTGTGGAGGGAAGAGGAGTGGCAGGCTGGATATATAGGGGATGGGAAAAGGGAGCACACTTGTATGGAAATGTTGAATTACTATAGTGTACCCTTGAAGCTAATAGAACTCTGTATGTTAACTAGAATTGAAATAAAAACTTTAAAAAAAAAGAAAGAAAGAAAGGGTCACTACAGAGTGAACTTCATTGTTTACAAACTAAAGACAAACAAACGCCAGCTGGGATACTGGGAGAAGGCAGGATGGATACAGAGGGAAGTAAATGAATGACTAATGACCCAAGTACACATGTGCCCCAGATCCTCGCGGGTGGGGCTTGGGGGGCAAGCCCCCGGAGCAGCTCCATAAGACTCCATGTGGTCATGGCAAAGCTAATCAAGAAAGGGGCTCCAGAGAGAAACGGCTCAGGTGGTCTCTCTGTTTCTCACAGGCATATGAGTTAGCAATTCTGAAACAGTGTACATGTACTATAGGGTTAAAGAAGTGAGTAAATTGTAGATAATGGGAGTTAGGCTTCTCACTGGCAGAGAAAGAAATGACAAATAGGAAGCACAGGAAAATGGAGTGGACCCATGGTCCCGCATTACGGTCAGAGATGCCGGCAGGAACTCACGGTTATTTTAAAATATACACAGACAGCTAGGGAAATAGACTTGCAGGTTTATATGGGTCAGAATACACGCATATAATTGCAAGCTCTGTCCATGGAGAGGCCTTGGAATGTGGCAGTCCAGCAGCAACAAGCACCTGGCACCCAGATCTTCATTTCTAACCCATTTTCCAATAAAAGAAACCAGGGATCTTATTCTGGGGCTGGTGCAGGTCATTTATAAAAGAAGCCTGGAGCATCTCCTGGTGCCAGAGAGTGAAGAAGTGCTAAGAAAAAAAATCAAATGGATATAGGAGCCAACCTAGAAAAGCTCCAAGGTCAAAGCTGGAAGAATTTGAGGTACAAATTAAAAACAGACTAAAACCCAAGGAATAACATAACTGTCCACATGTCCATATAAGAAATGACTGTATAGAAAACAGATGAGGAAAGGGACAAATCTGCAGTACAGAAGAACTCCAGATAGTAGATGCAGAAGAAAAAAAGGAAACAGGACATAATCATAAGGACCGCGACAGGCGCGACCCGCAGATGGATGCTAAAACTGGTGGGATGCAAGCTGAAGGAGAAACAGATGTTTGCCTGGCCTCGAAGCACCTCCCCCAGAATACAGTCTGTTGACTAACACATGCCCACACAGTACTGGACAGTCTCCCCTCCACTGTGGAGCTCAACGCCTGCCCCCCCCCACCCCACCGCCCACCTGGGTGTGGGCTGGACCAGTGGTTTGCTTCTAAGAAACTGCAGCATAATGTGAAATCCACATCTGGTCTTTGTCTGGGGTCCTGGCAGAGATTTCTTAAAACCCTTGGGATTTTCTAAGTGATAGGGGTGATACAAGCATCTTTGTCTGTAAGAATACAATTCTTGGAAGGCTCCTATCTTGCTTCAGAGTGCAGAGCACTGATCAAAAACTTATAACTTGCCCCTCAAATCCCCCAACCTCTGGAGAGGGAAAATGGATCGGAGCCCGAGTTAATCACCAATGACCAATGAAATCATCAATCAAGTCCAAGTAATGGATCTGCCATAAACATGCCTAAACTGAGGGGTGCGTACAGCTTCCAGGTTGGTGAGCACAGGTGGGTGCTTGGAGGGTGATGTGCCCAGAGAGGGCTTGGAAACTTGGTAGCTCACCCCCTCCCATACCTTGCCCTAGGACTCTTCCGCTGGCTGTTCCTGAGTTGCATGCTTCCAATTATGATAAATAAAGCACTTTCTTGGGTCATTGTAGGGAATTATCAAACCTGGGGGGGTGGGTCATGAGAACCTCTGAGGTTGTAATAGGTTAGGCAGAAATGTACGAGCCTGAGCACCCCATTTGTGGCTGCCTTCTGCAGGAGAGGCAGTCCTGTGGGCTCTGTGCTGCCTCTGGGAGTTGGTACCAGAGAACTGGGGAGCCGGTGTGGAAAAACATCACATATTTGGTTGGTATGAGAAAAAATCTCCCAGGAATGAAACGTGGGAACAAACAGCAAGTGCGCCATGGGGAAGCTTGTCAAGCCCTACCTTCAACAAGTGGTCCAACTTCCCGCCACCAGGAGTAAGTCTTGTTGAACTGTACCCCCTGATAGGATGGCATGAGAAGGGCACATCTATGGTATTTTTCCCCAAAACCCATAACACTGATCTAATCAAGAGGAAACATCAGACAAACCCAAGGGGAGGAACATTCCACAGAACAGCTGACCAGACTCTTAAGGAGTGCCAAGGGCATGTGGTATAGAGGAAGGCCGGGAAACTGTCACAGCAGAGGGGACTAAGGAGACACGAGGATGAAACGCAACATGATGTCCTGGGTGGAACCTAGAACAGGAAAGGGACCTGAGGAGAAAAACTGGCAAAATACAAATAAAGACTAATGTCTAGTTTTCAAAAAAAACGTACGAGCTACTGACATACACACAACAGTAAGGATGTGCCTGTGCGTTGTGCTACGGGAAAGAAGCCCAATCCAACAACTCCATTCTGTATGTATCCATTTACATGACATTCTGGAAAAGGTAAAACTATAAGGTCAGGAAACAAGTCCATGGTTGCTTGGGATCAAGGGGGAGGGAAGGGGCTGACCTTCCAGAGGTGAAGTTCTGTATCGTAATTGTGGCAGTGGTCCCTAGACTCTACATCCTTCAAAAAGAGCGAATTTTACTATGAACAAATTAAAAAGTAAATTTAATAAATACCCCATTGTCCTTCTTAATTTAAAATTTCGCACTGACATATGTTCAGTTTGCACTTTGCTAGATATATTTCTCAGTACAAAGTAAGAGACGGAATGTGCCCAAGACCCTGGCCAAGAGAACTCCGGCCCACATGACAAGTCAGGAATGCAAACACGTTCTCTGCACCAATGGCCCAGAACGCTTGGGACTTAGGCAATGACCACTGACTTCTCTACTTTTGTTCCCCAAAATATTTTCCAGCTCAGGACCAACCAGAGAAAGCCAAATATGTTCCCCAAAGCAATCTCCTGGGATGCCCCCTTCTAGCCAGCTGCCTCCAGCTTCCCCAAGCTACCACCAGCCTCCAAGCTGACTCCCAGCCTCTCCTGCTCTCCCTGCTGAGCTTTTGCCCTTCCCAGGCCTGCCTTTGCATATCCACGGGAAGCAAGGCTCCCTTGGGAGAGCCAACTATTGCCAAGAGCAAACTAGGAATCAATAGCTTCTCTTTGCTCCCCTTTGCTCTTGGTTTATTTCCACAGAAGCAAGCCCACTTTATAAAACAAAGCCTTATCAGAAATTAGATAAAACATCCTCCAAATGCAATGTAATCAGCAATGCAAGAAGCTCCAGCCACAACCCAACAGTAAAAAGGAGGCTGGTGAAGCTCCCCAAGCTGTAATTCACTTTCAAAATCACCAAACCCTTTGAACTCCCGTATTCCCCCAACTAACGCTGGCCTTGTTTGCACACTCGCTATTCATTGAAACAGGTACTATCTTGTCAAATGAGGCTTTCTTTCATCATGTCTGAATTATTTACTGAACGTTGTAACCACTGATGAGGGACTTTGTTGTTGTGACTCAGAAACCAGGTCGGGCTGTTAGCGCAGTCAGCAGTCCTGGGAGGACTTGGAGGGGCAGGAGGAGACGGGAGGGAAGGATGGCATTATGGAAAACAGAGAAAGAGACGAAGTGGAAAAAGAGAACTGGCTTTTTCAGTGAAAGTTGACTTTTCTTGGAAGGATACAGTGGAATTAGTTATGGACTGCCTCCCAGGACTGATAAAATGATTTCACTCCATAATAATTTAACATTTTAATGTTTCCTATAAAAGAGTTTTCTTTCTCACCACCTAAAACAGCTTGCCAAGCTAGCTGAATTTCAGGGGAAATATTAATATGAGCTAAATTAGCTGATATAAAATCAAATTATTCTGACAGAACAACACCAAGCAAAATTTGCTGAAAGAAGCAATAAATTAAGGAACCTTCTTAAAAATGCGATATTCAATTATAACTTAAATATATCCCTGGGGTATGAACCAAGACAATTGTATTAAAAAGTAATAAGAATTTCTCAGAGAAAGAATTTCAGTTTTGTTGAATAAAAACTCTCCAAGAGACAACTTCATTAGCCACCACAACATCAATGTATGTGATGCTCTAAGACTCTTGGAAGGACTGGCTAATTTAAAACATCTTTTACAACCAATTTCCATATGGTCTAGTCGTTTATGCTTACACTTTGGGCAGAAATCTTGAATGGAAAGCCAAGGGGAATAATAGAAATATCAAGTTTTCTTTTAGAAAAATTGCCTCATCAGATTTTTTTTTGCACTTTACTTTTTTTTCAGAATTTTATTTTATTAGGTGATGTTGAATTCACGTTATATTAAATGTAGTACAAAGATGAAAAAAGGACAGTCATTACCAAAGCATCCAGTTTTAGCTACTTCAAGGTGTGCCTTTTAGAATGTGTTATTTGAAAATCACAGCCATATTCAGCCTACAAAAGCCACTTCACGAACCTAGGGGTGTCATCACAAACATCTCATCCGTGAGAAAAACTTCACCACAGTCAGGCCCCTTGGCACTTCCCTGTGACAAACAGTGCCTCAAGCTTTCCGGTGGAAAGGTCCAGAGCCAAGTGCAGTAATCTGCAGGAACTTTCCTGTCTTGGGGTGGCTGCAATTCCACCAGTTTCACTCTTGTCTTCTCTTCTACAAAAGGCTTCTGCTCTGCATTTCTCTTCTTTTTCTATTAAGGTTAAGTGGCACTCACTCTAGTTTAGGATATTTTCATTACTTGTTTCTCTAATACTGATGGTGATGTTTCTGCTCTTTTTTTTAATCATCAATGATTTTTTACGATAATGAAATATGGCTTGAATATCTGAAGTTTCTAGGAGAATTCAGAACTCAAGCTCATAAAATGACAGTTTATACTTTTTATTTCCATAAATTCAGGTTATAAAAACTGTAAAGAAATTACTGTGAAATTACTATTGAAATTATACTTTTCCAGATATAGTTAAGTTATAAACCAGTTATGAAATCTAGCTTAGGAATGACGGTGTCTGGAAATAGGGCCCCGAACCTCGTTTCTCTCAATTTTTGATCATCACCCCAGACATCTTATTGATCTGACAGCAATAGAATTCAAAGACCATGTGGCAGTTCAGTGGGTGTCCTTTTATTTAGAGAACTAAACTATCTTTAAGGTGGGGGGACACTATTTAGGAAAAGTTGGAATTTAAACCTGAGATAATAACTAGATAGAAAAAGTATGCAAATACTCACTGTATATTTATTACAAATCTCTTTGGAATTCAGAGGGAGAATTAAGATACTAGACTGTGAAAACAAATGCATGCAAAACGGAATGGGGGAAGCACTGTAGGGAGGGATGTCCCACACAGACCACTCACTCCATGGCAGCCTACCTCACTTACTCCGGCAGGAGGATTTTCTCCTGGCTCAGGAACAACCCGGCCAACAAGACGCCACAACCTGGCCAAGGAGATGCCGCCCCAACCTCGAACACTCACTCGCCTCCCAAGAACATTTGTTCGGAACAACCCCTCCCACGCCCATTCTCATTGCTTCCAGAACCCTCCTGTGCTTTGTTCTCCGGACTTGCTTGTGGCTCACCACAGTCTGCGTGTCATGTACTGTGGTTCTTCTACTATTCCGGAGTAAACCTGATTTTGCTGGCTAAACTGCTTACCTTTTTTCTTGTAAAGGTTGACAAGACTCACTACTTATTTACAAGTAACAAATCAAGAGTTTTTCACATATGGTTTCCAATCATAAGGCTTTTTGCCTTGGAAGATGAGTCTCTTGATTTATAACAATAAAAATGAAACGAAAGAAATGAATCCCATACAGACCCAGATGAATTCTAAAATCAAACTCCCCCAAAAAAGCAATTTATATAAATGCTGTTTCTGAAGGCATCTCCTGATATATTTTTGATTTCTTAAACACAGAACTGCACTTTGACCAAGACTTTCAAACTCAATGCTCACTAACAAGTAAAGTTTCCCTATGACCCTTGTTTTCTCATGTTGTTTGCATTTAATTCTATTAAAATCCTAAGGTCAGATGACATTAGAAGTACCCAGAGCTCTTGCAGAACAGTAATTATGTATCAAAGTGGAGGCACGGAAGCAGTGATGTTCAGGAAACCATTTCTATGAAAGAAAACCAAAAGAAAAGGGTCTTTGAAGTTTTAAACATGCATCAAGATAAAAATAATTGATCTAATAAATTCATTACACAGATTGCAGTCCTAATAACAGTGGATAAAAGCTTAGGGAAGACAAGTTAACAAAGTCAGTTTCAGGCTCAACCATCAGGCTGGGCAAGATGAAATAAAAAATTGCAGTCTATGTTCATTCATATAGGCAACAACATAGGAAGTGTCTATTAGTTAACCTCTACCAAAAGGTTGTTAGGAAGTGTAAATCATAGAAGGCAAAAGAAATGCTTTTTCCACTGGTGGAGAGTTCATTTTACCCTGTACTCACTGGAAATATACCTCACATGAAATACTGTCTTAGTCTCTCACCCATCATTCCTGATGTTTTTTAAAATTGCATGTAACCACACAAATTTTACAACCAGGGAAAGAAATGGAGGAAGGAAACAATTTTCCTGGGGCTTTCAGGAGGGAGTCGTCATCAGAGGAAAGACCAGGAGGGTTGCTGCAGCCCATGTGTGCCCATCACTGAGTAAGGCGGCCCCAGGACCCCCAATAAATGTCCTGCCTCAGATCTCCTCCCAGAACCTGTGTCAGCTGTGTGTCTGATCAGAGCTCTGCACTGTCATCAATGAAGTGTTGAATCATTTCTTTTCAGGAAAAGGATCTTTTGGGAGAAAGTCTGTATGGCTGTCAGAGAAGCCTCACTGGATGAGACTCAGTCCTATGACAACAGTCCAAGCTGGACAGTTACCAATGACTAAGTTGCCTTTAGGCTTGGAGAATTTAACTGCATTCACCGTCCGCCCACTTCCCTGCCCCTCAGGCTCTCCTTTTTTTACAGCCAACTATCTGGTCCTGCCCTCGTGTTCTGTTTGCTACATGCAGCATCCTGAGGTGAGCAGTTGTGGCGCAGCAATGAGTTATGAACGCAGGCACTGACTTCAAGGTTTATGGGACAGGAAGTAAAGAGGGGATCATCCTAGTTTTATAGCCTCTTATTTGATACCTTGAGAAATTTCAGACCTTCAGAAGGCTGAAATGCACATGAAAACCACCAGCTGAAATTTAAGTTTCATGTCAGTGGGGGCCTCAATGTTCTATAATGTCAGAAGCGCTGGCAGCCAGGCAGGGACTGGCGGGAGTGCTAGGGACCCAGGTGGGAAGGGGTTCCCAAGGCTTTCTGGGGGACAGCAGCCGCAAGGGGGATCCAGTCCTGCTGGGGATGCAAGTCCCTTCTAGAAGAAAAAGTCAATCCTCAGAAACGAAAGCTTCTGCACATGTAGGTATATATTTTTACACAAAGAAGCCTGGTCTTGATATCTGCGCCCTTCGTTCTATGGTCATCACCCTGAGGCATCTGCACATCACTTAAGGAGAGAAAGGTGGGAACAGGTGGTAAAAACTGGAATTGTTTATCCCATTTGACTCTCCCAAATATTTTTTCTTTCAGTAGTATTCACCTACAGAGAGCATTACCTATAAGCTACACATTTAAATACTTTTATGCTTGTCGATTGGCCCATGAAAGTAGATGTCAAAATGAAATGATTTGCCTTACTTCTCACTTGTCTGCAACTCAATTAACACCGTTCACATTTCTTGCTGTCCATCTACTCACTTTTTTTTTGCTTGTATCAAGTGCCTCTCTTTAGAGAGCCCTGTGAGAGCTTACTAAATCTCTAGTCCTTCTTAGCAATGATAAACTGATACTATTAAGTGCTTTTAATTGAAGCATGTCAAAATAGCCATATCTTCTTAGAGTAAAATATTTTTGCAAATTTTGTTCCATAAATTAGGTCAATTTTGCGCTGGACAAATAAATCTTGTCTTGGTCCCTAAACACGCATCTTACCGTAGTCTGTAAAAGCCTGTGTGAGTTTTGTATTAAAAAGTGTGAAAAAAATGCCTGGGTGCTAGCTGCAACTCATGTTAAACCAAGGTACGTTGGTTCAATGGGGAAAAGCTGACAGCCTTCCCTTTGAGGTCAGGAACATGACAAGGATGTCCACTCTCACCACTGTTGTTCAACATAGTACTAGAAGTCCTAGCAACAGCAATCAGACAACAAAAAGAAATAAAAGGTACTCAAACTGGCAAAGAAAAAGTCAAACTCTCTCTCTTTGCAGATGACATGATACTTTATATGGAAAACCCAAAAGACTCCACCCCCAAACTACCAGAACTCATACAGCAAGTCAGTAATGTGGCAGGATAAAAATCAATGCACAGAAATCAGTTGCTTTCTTATACACTAACAATGAAAACATAGAAAGGGAAATTAGAGAATAGATTCCATTTACTATAGCACCAAGAACCACAAGGTACCTGGGAATAAACCTAACCAAAGAGGTAAAGGATCTGTACTTGAGGAACTACAGAACACTCATGAAAGAAATTGAAGAAGACACAAAAAGATGGAAGAGCATTCCATGCTCATGGACTGGAAGAATAAACATTGTTAAAATGTCTATACTGCGGGGAGGAGTAAAGATGGTGGGGAAGTAGCAGGCTGAGACTACATCGGGTAGCAAGAGATCAGCTAGATAGCTTATCAAA
>PISX010038497.1:0-10164 GCA_004024625.1 Mellivora capensis
AATTTTATTAATTTGAGCTTTCTCTCTTTTCTTTTGGATTAGTGTGGCCAATGGTTTATCGATCTTATTGATCCTTTCAGAAAACCAGCTTCTAGTTTCATTGATACGTTCTACTATATCTCTAGTTTCTACCTCATTCATCTCTGCTCTAACCTTGATTATTTCCCTTCTTGTGCGTGGAGTTGGTTTAATTTGTTGTCCCTCTTTGGGATGGCCTTACCATCCTTTTCCCTAATTTCTATTTAATCCTCAAAACCCAGTTCAGGTGTTGTGACCTTCTGTGTTAGTTCCTCACAGCCCCCTGGCACTCTTCCACCACAGACGCTAGAACTATTGATAGCTCTTATATACAATGTATTTCCCTATTTAAGTGACCATCTCTCTCATTAGGTCATGATCTCCTGAATCTCAGCAGCCCAGTATCTGGCCCAATAAATGGACACATAAATGAATAATTCACTCAAATCTGTTGTTGGAACTCACCAATGTTGTTGGAACATTACCAAGTACATGGTAACAATTATATCAAATTTACATCCTACATTTTCTCCTAAAGGATTGAAATCATAGAGCTTCAAAACCCTGAAGCTTCAATGGAGAAGGAAGCACTCAACCCATATCAAAAGGAAATTGTTTCCTCACACTTCTTTGAGGAAGTAATCACTTCTCCTTTGTTCCTTTAAGTAGGCTTGCTCTTCCTGCATCTGCAGGGATACTGGCTTTAAACAGTGAGTTGGAGGGTGTGGGTCTCATCCATACCATGCACAAGAAGTGCATCTTCCAAGCCCTGGCTTTCCCTTTCCTTGTTTCTAGGGCTCAGCACCCTTCCCTCCTGCACACAGGCCACACTGGCACACCTGGCAGAGGAACAGCAGACAAAAGCCTCTGAGCCTGGGACTAACCACAGCCTCTGTCCTCAGCAGGAGCCCCAGCAAGGAGACCTGGTAAGAGGAGAAGCCTGGGGGCTGTGGAGAGTAGAGCCCTGATGATGGCCAGAAGGTTCAGGTGAAATAGATGGAGGAGAAATATTGCAGGAGGGAGGAGGGAAGAGACAAGGTTCTGGAACAGGAGGTATAGGACAAAGACAAGAATGGAATCTGCCACTTAGAGGAAAAGTCATCTTTTTTTAAAAAAAAAGATTTTATTTATTTATTTGACAGACAGAGATTACAAATACCTTAGAGGCAGGCAGAGAGAGAGAGGAGGAAGCAGGCAGAGAGAGAGAGGAGGAAGCAGGCTCTCCACCAAGCAGAGAGCCCGATTCGGGGCTTGATCCCAGGATCCGGGTTTATGACCTGAGCCAAAGGCAGAGGCTTTAACTCACTGAGCCACCCAGGCACCCCAGAGGAAAAGTCATCTTATCACATTCCTCCTCCCTGGGCTTCACATCATTCCTAGAATTGTGAGATGCATGTCAGAGAGAAGATAGTTTAAAGAACAGAAAAAAGACCAATGAAATCTTAAAAGGCACACTAAGGATCTAAATGGTTAAGTTATGATAATAACTTAACTAACTAATTAACTTAACAACTAAATTGTTGTGAATGATAATTTTGCTCCTGGCTTCTACTACTATCATTCTCTCCATTTCCTCTCTCTTCCTACACAGAAGAGATGATGCTGGATCTTCTGGGACCCTTTCCTCTCCTCCTGGTGCTGCTGGGATCATGGGGGCCAGTGCCACTTGCTGCTAGGCCTCGAAATGTCACCAGGGTTCAATGGTTTGAAATTCAGCATATAAGAGCAGGTCCTGTCCAATGCAGGACGGAAATGAGTCATATCAATAATTACACTCAGCACTGTAAACCTGGAAACACCTTTCTGCACTCCTCCCTCCAGGACGTGGCTGCTACCTGTCTTTTGACCAACATGACCTGCAGTAATGGCCGGGATAACTGCCACCAGAGTGCAAATCGTATTGGCATGACTTACTGCAGTCGCACTCCAGGGACATATCCCAACTGCAGCTATAGTACTACTATCCAGAACCGGTTCTATGTTGTTGCCTGTGAGCATCATCAGCGGGGCTTCCCTCCCAATCGCCTGCTTCCTGTGCACTTAGATGAAACCATTCCTCTGGATCACTTACACTTTGGTTAAGGCCAAAGTCCCTCACTCAATGCAGGTTCTCTTGATGATCTGTTCTGCCTTTTCTTTTTCCTTTGTTGATTCCCATGGTTCCCATGAAAGAAAGAAGGTGGGGAGAGAGAGAATTAGAGGGCCAAGATTGCAAGATCAGGGTTGGGGATGAAAACAAATAGGATTCTTTTTTGCTTTGGAGCTCTGCATGTTTCAAAGGAAGGCCATAGGGAAGAAGGCAAAGAAAGACCCAGGCCCCTACTTTTAATCTTGAAACTTCTACCAAGCTTTGCTGTATTGTGTTTACAACAATGAAATCATTTTCTCTTGCACTGTAATGACCTTGAGTGTGTGTGTCTGTGATCTCGGTCATGTCATTGTCAGCCTGGGGCCATCTGGATTGCATTCACCAGCATTCTCCGGAGAACTGTTTGGGCCCAGGTGTCCTTTGAGGTTATTGAGAAACACAAGGCTGCTGCCACTTCCTCCACCCCTGTGTCTTTTGGACTTTGGAGCACGAATGTTCTCCATCCCTTCAAACAATGCTCAGGGCTTTTACATATTTCCCTAGAAGCCATGGTCTATGTTTAGTTGGAGGTGGAATGGATACCTCATAGAGTCTGCATAGTCCTTCAAACACAGGTTCTAACCCTGACAACCAATGCATCCTACATATTTTCTGGTGGTTTCCATATTTCATCAGATAATGTCTGAAATATAACCAGTAGTAGGAATAATAATTCACTGTAGCTTTAGACTCACTTCTCCCATGATCTATTGGAATGCATGAAAGAAAGCATAGATCAAGAAAAAGGAAAAAGTACTGGGGAACTGAAAACATTCTTGCCTTACCTAAATACTCAACTATCACAGAAGTAATGGTGTTTTGGAACAGATAGTTGATTTAGACCCTTGAAGGACAGGGAGTAAGTATGTGGTTTGGGGCACCTGGGTGGCTCATTGGTTAAAGAGGTAAGCCTCTGCTTTACTCAGGTCTTGATCTCTGGGTCCTGGGTTTGCACCCATTAGGCTTGATGCTTAGAGGGGATCCTGCTTCTCCCTCTCCCTTGTGCTTGCTCTCTCTTTCTCTCAAATAAATAATAAAATCTTAAAAAGAGAATTTGGCTGGGATTAAGAATTAATTCCTGTCCTTGTGTAATAGAGGAACTCTAGCCCAATTAGAAGGAAGGAGGGAATGCTAGTGTGTAAATATGTGGTTTGTAAAAGCTATCTTGTCCTGAGGAACTACAGTAAGGAGCAGAGGATGGAGACAGCAGATCTGAAGTTTTTTGTTTATTTAAGACTTATTTTTATTCTAGAGGGAGAGAGAGTGGGAGTAGGAGGGCAGGGGGGAGGAAGACACAATTGCAAACCAACTCCACATTGAGCCCAGAGCCTTACTCAGGACTCAATCTCACATCTCTGAGATCAAGACCTGAGCCAAAACTGAGATTACTTGGTGCCTTAACTGACTGTGCCACCAAGGCACTTCAGATCTGAAGTTTTTGAACTGAATTTACCCTGAAAGTACACTTTTTACAATGATAAGGTAATTTATTACTATAATAGAATGCAATGGAGGCTAGTAAGATCTGGGCAAATGAAGGCTGAAACAGTAGTTCTGTGCTTTACTGGGGAGCTCAGAGGATATCTGAGCACAGCTTCGTAGGATGGTTAAGAAACCAAGCAGATGAGGTTAGAAAGAATATTCTGAGCAAAGGAAATAATACCCATGAAAATGTCAAGGTTTAAACTAGAAGTTTTTCTAAAAGGCAAACATGTGGCTATCATGAAAGCTTAAAAAAACCCATCTCATTGAATAGACGCATAAATAACTCATTGTATTTGGCTCATGGATTAATAATGAGGAAACCCATAACATGGTAAAAACAGTTCAATTATGATCTTGGTTTATGGAAATTTCTATTCTCTGCTGGATAAAATTCATTTGCAATGTGGTGAACAGGAAATATCTGGGCTCTTATCAGTTTGCACAATTTCCTTTGTATCCTGCAAGTCAAGCCAAGGTATACATCTCATCCCCGGGGTGTCAGCTCATCCCCGGGGTGAACAAACACTGACACCACAATGAAAGGAAACACTATCATCTCTTTGGTCCATTTCCACATTTTGGACAGTATCACTTTAGCAGATATAGGAAACTTACAACTTATACAGAAAAATATATAGAGTTCCTTATGACAGGTGTGGAAAGAAGATGGAGTCATAAGATAGTCTGACCTAGCAACTGGACAAAAACAGAAAGACATCACATGCTCGAAGTGAGGAATGGGCTAAGCTTTGGCAGCCATTTTGACAGTCAGGTTTGTAGCTCTGCAGAAACAATAAAACTAAACCTCAAAAAGGAACTTGAAGCTCATCAGGTAGCATCAGACTCTGACTCACTGTTCTGACCACTCACTTGTCAGGGGCCTGACAAGAAAGACCTCAGCAACCAGGGAAGAGGGAGTGTTCTAGGAGGTTGAATATGGCTGAGTATCATGTATGATTCAAGATACTCATGTTCTGTTATTTCAGTGACAAGAATTTGGCATTATTCCTTTTCCATTCAGCAAGCATATAAAAGTCTAGAGAAGGAACAGACCAAATAGCAGGCCTTCAGGCTAATCCCCTTCCAGCCAGGCAGGAATGTGGAGAAGACACAGTCTTGTTTCTACAGAAACCCCACAACAGACACATCAAATGCCCTGAACTTGCTTTAGGATTGTAGGGCTGAAACAAGGACCAAGCCAACTGCCAGAGTCCATTCCCATCACTGGGAGCTTCTGACAGAGTTCAGGATATGCTACTCCAGAATCTGGCAACTTGGCAAATTCAATCTTTTAACCTGAAGAAATTTGAGAAAAGACAGATGCAGTAAGGACTGACCTTCTGCAGAAGCAGATCATAAAACCATCCTGGAAGAGGGTTTAGTTCATACCCTTTGTTCTATCACATCTTTCCACAACTTCCAACACTTCGTCAAACCTAGCTCACAAACACTCAGGTTTAACCACTTCTTTTGGGCTTTTTTTCCCAGGGAAGGCTCCCATGTCACCTTAAACTTATGTGAAATAAATGTGCATGCTTTTCTCTTATTAATCTGGGTTTTTTGGTTTGTTTGTTTGTTTGTTTTTGTTATGGGGGCCCAGCTGAGAACTTAGAAGGGTAGAAGGAATCAATATTTTCCCTCCCCTACACTTGTAAGAGTTGTGATAATTTTTGTGTGTGTGTGATAATTTAAGAGCTATAGGGAGCAGAGGTAGACTCTCCCAGTTGCATCCTCCCCAATCTGTATTGCACTTTACTTGGGGCAGCAAGACAGTCTTTCACCTGTCTGAATTAAGACAAGGTGGAAACTTTGTTTCAGGAATCAGGCAGAAGGCCAGACTTGAGAACTTGGGCACTGGGTGAAAATCAGCGTGAACCAGAGAAAATGGTTCTTCACCAGGAATGGGTAAGAGATTCACTGTGGAGCTCATCAAACACAGACATGCAAAAGACCTGGTTCCCAAAGAATCTGTTTCAGGAGGCCTGGAATCTAGGCTTTCTTAAAAGTCTCTTAGGAACTTCTGATGAGAGGGTCCAGGGTTGGGAACTCCTACCCAGGCACAGGGGTAATCTGATACTGTTTTTCTCTGCAAGTGGACTCAGGGTGCTATCAAGTTGTGCAACTACAAAGAGAAGGGGGAAGTGTGGCTGTACAATAGGTTAGATGAGTGCTAGGCACACACACAACTTGTGTGTGTGTGTTTTAATCAATAGATTGGTTTAGAGCAGTTTAAGATTATGGGAAAAGTGAGTAGAAAGTATAGAAAATTTTCATAGATTTCTCCCTTCCCCACTTGCCTACCCACACAGCCCACAGTTTTCCTCTTATTAACATCTTGCATTAGTGTGGTACTTTTGCTATAATTGATGAGCCGATATTGTTTATTATTAACTAAAGGCAACAATTTAATTAGCACTAATTCATTGCATTCAATAGTTCTAGGGGTTTTGACAATGCATAATGTCATTGTAGGAGAGGAAACCATTTTCCTTGGCTCTCTTATGGTTTCTGGCTGGGTCTGAAAATTGAGTTGAAAGAGATAAGTAAGAGAAAAGCATAGAGATTTGATTAGACTTGTACTGTTGGGTCCCCAATGTTGGGTCCCCCAATAATGGGTCCGTGATTAAAGGAGCGAGACTGATACAAAGCGAAGGTCAAGCAAAGCTTTATTTCACGCCAAGCATCAAGAATCAAACTGAACTTTCGGGGCCGCACCTCTTACAGAGAGGGCAACTTCTCTCTTCCTCACAGACTAACTTTTATAGAGCAAAGGCCATGTAGTTGGGCGTGGCCACACACAGGTGGCCAATGAAATTGTAACACACAGAGAAAGCTGCATAGCCATGCTAGGTGACCAATTGAATTACAATTTACCCTAGTAGATATTTGAACCAGCCTATCACCTTAGTCAGAATTGGCACCCAAATGGTGTGCAAAGGGCGGGACCCATACTCCTTGGTAACTAGGGAGACAGTATGCACCCCCCCACTGATCAGATGTCTCCACCTGGCCTGACCCACCCTTGTATTTGGGCTTTGTTACCTGGGACTGGTTTCTGGGACTTGTTTTTAAGTAAGTTCCCCTGGGGTGGGGGCAGAGTCAATTTAAGTTTTACAACAAAATGGCAGTTCAACCGGGGTGGGACTGCTCTGGCTGAATAGGCCCTTACAGTACATGTACATAGTAGCCTTTGCAAGAGAATGAAGACCTGAAGAAGTGACCAGAGACGGAAGCTTTTGTATCTTTTAGACAAAAAACAGTACACTTGTGAAGAATTGACAAGATAAAGGGGTTTGGTTTTGGAGTAGTAGATGGTGAAGAAGTAACTAGAAAGAAAAGGGTTAGTTTAACACGGTTTGTTTCCAGATTCCTCTGGTGCCACCTCTGGCTGGTAAGAAATTGTCAGGCAAAGAATTTTTTTATTGCCTTAATTTCTTCTTCTTTTTTTTTTTTTTTAAATGATTTTACCTATTTGAGAGGGAGTGGGAGAGAGAAAGCAGAAGCAGGGGGGAGGGGCAGAGGGAGAGGGGGAGGGAGAACCAGACTCCTCATGGAGCAGGGAACCTGCCTTGGGGTGGGACCCACAACCCTGGGATCATGACCAAAGACAGATGCCCAACCATGCAAGCAACCCAGATGCCGTTATTTCCTGCCTTTAGGCAAAAAAAGGGAGAGCCTGTCTGCCTCTTGATTCTTTTTTTTTTTTTTTTTAAGATTTTATTTATTTGACAGAGAGAAACACAGCAAGAGAAGGAACACAAGCAGATGGAATGGGAGAAGGAGAAGCAGGCCTCCTGCCAAGCAGGTAGCCTGATGCAGGGCTTGAACCCAGGACCCTGGGATCATGACCTGAGCCAAAGGCAGATGCTTAATGACTAAGCCACCCAGGTGCCCCTGCCTTTTGATTCTTGAGTGCCTTTAGTGCCAACAAATGTTTGTCTCAAAGAGCCGTAATCTGGAGTGACATGGTCTTGTTTCCTTCCACATGACCAAGGAAGATCTCCTCATGTATTTAGACTTTCTTTGTTTCTTCCAGCAGAGTTTTCTGGTTTTCATCATATTGATCTTGTTCACTTTTTAGTAGATTTATGTCTATGTTTTTCATTTTTTCTTTGGTGCAGATGTAAATTTTTTTTTCAAATGTCAATCATTCATTGCTGGTATCTAAGAAAGCAATTTATTTTTGTATATTATCCTTGTATCTTGCGATTTTGCTCTAAAAAGACATCATTTTTATCCTGTAGATAATTCCTCAATTCACTAAAAGCAAGAGTGTTCTACTATTCTATTTATTCTATTTATGCTCAGGGAGTACTAATCTGGAAGGGATATGTAGCACACATTGGAAGGAAAAGAGGCTAGAGGCAGGGAGTCCCTGTAGAAAAGTTTTCTGTGAGCTTTCCAGGAGACAAGTATCCAAATAAGGGATTTACAGCACAAGTGGAAAGTAAAAAGAGGTTCAAGAGGCAAACACCCTCAACTGGCCCTTCTCCTTCACGCCTATGCATCTCTCTTACCAGCCTCCAACTTGTCCATGTACCCGAAGTGCAGTAAGCCAAATTCTAAAACACTGGATTTAATGCAAAGAAAGCTTTATAGTCAAGAGGGCAACCCAAGGAGAAAGCAGGGGATCATTCTCAAATATGCCTTGTCCTGTGAGCTTAGAGACAACTTATATACATGAAAGGAAGGTAAGGGGTTTCTTGATCCTGTTGGGGAGTCCTTGAAACAATTTAGAGGTTAGCATTCTTATGGACAATGGATGACGTTTTGGAATATAGGTGAGGTTCAGTGGGGTGGAGTCTGGAGCCAACAACCAAGAAAGAATTCTTGAGATGTCTTTGGTGCAAGATGGTGGTTTATTAAAGCACAGGGACAGGACCTATGGGCAGAAAGAGCTGCTGCACTGTAGTCCCGAGGAGTGGCTGATTATATATTCTGGAGTTGGGGAGGTGAGGACAAAGAGGGTGTTCAGAAGGGCTGTCACATGGTAAAGAAGAATCTCAGGAAAATGGAGACCTACTTATTGTCAAGCCAAGTTGTTATCCCCTCTAATGAAGTACCAACATGAAGACCGTTGGGAGTTACCTGGTGGAATGTGACACTCCGTTTGTCACAGATCCTTGTCAATGAGCTTTAGGTTTAGAAGAAATTCAATTTTATTTACGTTTCCTTCTGCCTCAGCCACCCTCAATGTTATGGAGGGGAGGGTGATGTTAGGGCTTCAGGAAACTGGGTTACGGGTCTCTAGAAGTTAGGCTCTTGATAAGAAAGCTTCTTCCTTGAAAATCACTAGGACATTTGTAAATTGAGGGAGACCCCTGTCCTGCAGGACTGTGACCTCTACCAGTAAATATTTGTTCTTCCTTTAGGGCAGCCAAGAGTGTCTGGGGAATGTCACTTATATCACATGCCGGGGGAGGGGGTAGGTTGTGGAGTGTCAGCTTCTGCTTTGTCCTCAGCTAGCCTTTTGCTTCCTCATCACAGTGAGGCACTATGTGGGACCTGGGATCAGATACATCAAAACACATGTTACTGCCTGGTCGCTGTTATGTTTCTACAATCAGTGGATTAACGGGGAGCAGGAATGAACAGGCAGAGTTAATGACTGATCATGCTTCGGGTTTAGAGGTAAGTAAACCAGGGGCATCTGGATGGCTCAGGCAACTGAGCTTCTGGCTCTTGGTTTCAGCTCAGGACCTGATCTCATGGATGGGGGGATAGAACCCCAGTGCAGCTAAGTGCTTGGTGGGGATTCTACCTGGGAATTCTCTCCCTTTGCCCCTCCACCTATTCAAGTTCTCTCTCTCTCTGTCTCTTTTTCTCTCTCAAATAAGTAGATAAATCTTTCAAAGAAAAAAAATAGAGTACATAAAACATAATTAAGTAGAGAACAAAATAATGGAGACCAACTTCATTATGCAACTCATATAACTGTAGCTTTGCTTATGCTTTCAAAAACAGGTCCAGGAAGCATGTGTCTGGCCTTGGGTTCACACACAGTTCCTTCTTTGGCATGACCTTACAATCCTCTTCATCTAACTTCTCGTAAATCCTCACAATCAGCTCCGGTGTTGTGGCCTCCTCTCTACTGCCTCCTCATCTTCCCCTGGCATCTCCTCCACCACAGCCAGAGAGCTATTAACAGTTATTAGCATACAGTGTATTTGTCTATTCATCTGACTGTCAGATAAATAGTGGAAAAGCTGAGCAAGAATCCAGTTGAACTGGATCCTAATCCAGGTTTTTTCCACTACATCACAAGGAGAGTTTTGAAAGTAACTGCTTTTGGTTATTCCCAAAAGTCAACTGTTGGGAGAAGCATTAGAAATTTGGAAATGCATGCTGGCAAAATGAGAGTCCTATCTGGATAATCTGGCTCCTTGGTGTGCTGGTCTAACAGCATCATGAAATGATACAAGAGATTTTCTTTCTCTCTTCCCAGGCTTTTGAATCTCTCCAGTAAGTCAGAATATTAGAAATATACGACATCATTTAAGACTCATTCACTCTTCCTGACAGAAACATCTTCC
>PISX010038498.1:0-10262 GCA_004024625.1 Mellivora capensis
CAGCATCAGGACCCGTTCCCTGCAGACCCAGAGGTCTGTGTCCATCCTTCCCCGGGGTACGGCAGCAGCTTCCACACGCCCAGGACCCCCACCTCTATAGGCTGCTGCTGGCTGGGGGGCCGAGGGCCTCGCACAAAGCGCCGTCGGTAGAAGAAGGGAGGTGGGCGGCGCCGCCTGGGCCTCTGCCCCGAGTCCTCAACTCGCTCGCCTTCGCTGCCCGGTTCCGCCCCGCCAGACGGAGCCTCTGCCACCATGGGTGGGGGGGCGGCTGGGCGAGGCCGGGGGATGAACCTGCGGAACCTGCGCCGATTGGGGGCGTAGCGGCTGCCCTTCACCGGCGCGCCCCCAGGCCCGGTCACGTTGGCAGCTTCGGCACCCTGAGGAGAGGCGGGGAGCAGGGCAGAGCTCGCCCCAGCCACTCCTCCAGTGCCCCCAAACCCACCTCCCCTCCTCCCAGGTAAACCCTCCTCTCCAGCTGCCCTGCAGCCCCTCCAGGCCGAGGTCTCCTGCCCTCCTCCAATGGCCGGGGTCTGCCTGTGCACGCTTCGAGGAAGGGCCCCTCTCTAACTCGCCCTTCCCGGGTAGCTGCTATTGGACCCTGCTGGCTGGGGTCCGGGAGGAAGAGGGCGGGCTCCGGACTCCTGTAGAACCCACCAGAAGTGCTTGGTGCATGACAAAGAAGCCCGGAAGTCATCAAGGGCTCTAGGACGTCTGGGGAAGGCCCCACTCCCACAGCCTGGGCTAACTGGCCCGAGGAAGGGGGCCCTCGGGAGGGTCGCCCCAGCCCCGCCCCAGCCCGAACCTTCTCTCCCTCCACGACATCGAACTCCACTGTCTCCCCGTCTCCAACGCTGCGGAGGAACTTCCTGGGGTTGTTCCTCTTAATAGCCGTCTGGCAGAGGAAAGGCCATATGAGAAAGGTGAGGGCAACAAGCCCAGAGTCTCCCTCACCCCTGCTGGGTCCGCCACCCCGTTTCGTTCTGTTCACCATCCATCACGCGTGCGGCCGGCCGGAGGGCGGAGCGCAGAGGCAGGCCAAGTTCAGTGGGGGAGAAGCCGCAAACCAGAGGCAAACCAGACGCCTCCCAGCACCCGTGCCCTCAGCACTGTCCCTGGGACACCCTCCCCCCTCCCTTCAGCCCTCAGGGATCTCCCAAAGGGAGGCCAGAAGCAGGAACTCAAAGCATAACCAGAGGCAGAGACTGCCCTAAGTTGCAGAGCGGGCAAAGTGCCCAGTGCTCCTTACCCGAGAGCTCCCGCCCCCAGAGCAGTGGTTCTCAGGCTGCGGCTGCACCAGCATCACCTGGAGACCCCTTCCGACGGATGGCGGCCCCTCCCCCAAGCCTGACCGCTACCGCAGCCCTGGGGCCGGCGATGCTGCTGCCGCGGAGACCACACTTTGAGAACCACCACAAGTAGCTCCAGCCTGTGTCCTCTCCCTCAGAACACGGCCTAGGGTTCATTCTCGAGTAACAGGTCCCAGCATGGGGAGTGAGCACGCCACGGCCGGGGGGGCAACAAGCGCATTTCTCACGCGGACCGCGTGACACATGTGGGGCCAATGGCGGTTAATACAGGCACCTGAGGCGAGGGGGAGGAGGGGAGCACTTCCTGGCGGGCATGCTGTCGCGAGGGGAAAGCAGGCAGATGGCGGAAAAGGCCTTCCGGGAGGGGGTGCGTTCTTCCCCACTCCCGGACCCCCAGCTCTTACCTGGTGAACAAAGACATCCTCCTTGGTGTCATTCCTGCAGAACGGGAGGGGCTGTTGGGAAGGGCCTTGGGGAGGCCTCCCGGGGTGGCCAGACCCCAAAGGAGCAGGCCCATCCTCGCCTGCCTCCCCGGACTCCCTGGGGGTGGGGGGTAGACGGGCCCAGGGAGGGATAAGAGCCCGGAGCTGGTATGAAGAGAAGGATAGCAAAAACCTCAGTAAAAACCCTGAGCTTCCTAAGGGTCCAGGGGAAGGCAAAGTCACCTTGAAGTCGCTGGGCCAGCTCTTTACCTGCGGAGGACTCACTTCTCTGCCCCAGGGGCACCTTAGAACCTGGCAGTGCTGAGCAACTACCTCTGGCCAACACCCCGCCCCAGCCCCTATCACAGCTGGAAAATTCCTCTCCAAGTCTTCCCTTCTATAGTCTAGAAGGAGGGAGAAAGTGTGGACAGAGGTGGGGGGGTCGGGGTGCAGAATGAGTCTGAGAAAAGGACAGTGTTCCCAGGGGCTGCTCTAAACACCCCCCATACTTTATTCTCGCCCTCAGCCCAGAGGTGAACCCCAGGGTCAGCCACCGCCACCCCAACATACTGAGGGACCAAGGGTGGGAAAGAAGAGTGTTTTGACCATTCTCAATCACGACTTGCCCAATACCCCAGCTTATCCTAGCACCCCACGGGGGGTACGGGGGAATGGAGAGATTTTTCTCCAGAACTTCCCAGGAGCCCTCGGTTTCCAGAATGAGAGAGGGATCCTTCCCTAGATCAAATGTGCTGGCTTTAAGGCACTTGGATCTGCACAAAGGTCAGCCTGCTAAGAGGGAACTGGGGCCTCCCGGGAGGGCTGGGCTGGGCAGGGTGCCCGGGCTGGGGAAGGGCCCACTGGGGGAGACCTGGCTCGGCTCAGAATCTGCCACTGTAGCCCCTCCCCGAGAACCGGAGGGTTGGAGATGCCCAAATGAAGGAAAGCAGCAGCCTCTGCCTGGGCTGGCTTCCTTCCCCAGCTGGCCGCCCGCCGCCCCCCTCCCCAGCCTCAGCCCGGTCAGGGTCAGGTGGGGGGATGCAGATGAGCCAGCAGCCCTCTATGGGACATGAGTCAGGGGAGGGCTCCTCCAGTGCCCGAAACAGGAAATGAGAGAGAATTCGACTGGAGCCCCGAGGCGAGGGCAGCAGGTACATTCTGCCCCAAAGGCGAAGCAAACTAAACCGCATGGTGAGCCAGACGCGAGCGAGAGGGCAGCACAGAGCCAGGTTTGCTAGGTTCCTAGGTCATTAACTCTCCACTGCCCTTGGAGGGGCGCAGGCGCCTTCATCTGGCCCACGTCTGCCCGGCGGCTAAAGACTTTCAATCAGCGTCAGCTGGGCACTGCAACCATGTGCCTCAGCAGCCGGGAGAGAGGAGTCCGGAGGGTGTCCAGTCCCACTGGCCAGTTGGGAAAAACACCCCTTCCTCCCCCTCCCGGCGTTTCTTAGATACCTGTTGATGAATCCGTAACCATTCCGGACGTTGAACCATTTCACAGTGCCCAGGACTTGGATTGCTGGCAGGCAGAGATGCAGTGGGGCAGGAGGATGGGGGAAGAGATGAGGTGAGCTCAGTTTGGAGATTCTGCAAATCCAGCCTGCCTCCCCTTTACCGAGTATGCGTAACTTCAAGCCACCGGTTTCTCCCAGGAGCTCCAAGGCTTTCCTTCTGATCCCATGTCCACCGAATGGACGCGCCCACGCAGCGGGGCCCGGGCTTCCAAGACCCTTCCAACTCTAAGTCAGGCTCCTCGTGGACTACAAATCCACGCCCCGCACCCAGAACCAGGTACTCACCGGGCCCACCAAGTCGGGGCCTCCCAGTGAAAGGGTTCCCAGGGCACCTGCTTCCCTGGCTGAGATTCGGCTAGAACTAGGCCGAGGGTCCCGCCGCAGGGCCTGGCCATGCCTAAGGCCCCAGCGGGACCCGCCCACCACGCCCCCCCCCCCAGCAGGGAAGGCACAGCGGGATTTGCCGCCAGCGGAACTCACTCAGCTCAGGGGCCCCCAGCCCCGCGAGTCCTTGGAGCCGCGGGGCCAGGCCGGCCTTCGGCTCTCGGGACCGCGTGGGCTCCGCGATGCCCCTCCCCCAGCCCGTCGACCCCGTAGAGCGGCTCTGGCACGCGCCCGCCCCTCACCCAGCACCGGCTTGTCCGCCTGACTCCGGACCGGGGGCGCGGGGGTCCCCGACGCTGCCGTCGTCGGGTTGCCAGGGGTGCGGGGACCCGGCGCCGAGGGGGTCCCGGCGGCGGGGCCCGAGGCGGCTCCGACCCCGCCGCCGCCCGCCCCGCCGCCTGCTTTCTGTGGCTCCCCCGCGGGCACCGGTACCACTACCGCTACCACCCCTGCCGCCGTCGCGGGCACCGTCGCCGCGGGGGCCGCTGTCGCCACCGCTGCCGCCTCCGCCTCGCTCATCCCGCCAGGTCCGGTACCGGCCCCCGCCGCCGCCACCTCCTCCTCCGCCGCCGCCGCCGCCACCGCCCCGGCCCCTCCCCCCGGCTCGCGAACCCGCCGCCCCGCTCGGTCCTCGCGCCCCGAGCCTCGCCCGCACGCCGGCAGCGGGCCCCGGGCCGAGGCCAATCGCAGCCCGCAGCCGCGGCGCGCGCTGGCCCCGCCTCCCGGCCACAGGCCAATCGGAGAGGAGCAGCCCCCCCCTGGCCCGCACGCCGGCCACGCCTCCCGGACTTCGCGCGGAGGCCGTGGCCCCGGCTCGCTGCCCCGTAAGTACACCTGGGCCCCGCCCCGCACCCGTCACATGACCGCCGCCAGCCTAGCCGATTGGCCGTCGGCCCCTTTCCCCTCCCCCTCCGCCCCTCTCCACCGGCCGCGGGAAATCAAACGGGCTGGTCGCGCCCCAACGGCCACCTGGCCTCTGCGCGCAGGGCGGGGCGGGGGGCGCTGCTCCGGGGTTGCCCCTGACGACCCGGGTGGGGGGCCGGGGCCGGCGCCGGGAGCCTCCGCACGGGCTGGGGGCGGCACCGCTCCCCTCCGCCCTCGAGACGGCGGGTGCCCGCACTCCGCCCGTCCCCGGGGGACGCCCCGCACGCCCGGGGCCGGTACCCGCCCGCGCCGTGGAGCGACGACTTTCCGCTCGCAGTTGCGCTCAGTCTTGCTGTCGAGGTAGAAGCCACAGAGCAGACTGCGGCGCTCCGTTTCCGTGCGGCCCTCACCCCGGCCACGGCTGCCCGACCTCGCCGGAGGGAGCCGGTGCCCGCCGGTGCGAGCCGCCCCCGGGCACCCGCAGGCTCCCCGCCGATTCGGGGTCCCGCGCGCCGCGGCCGCCCGGCCAGCTCCCGGGCCGCCCCGTCCGCCTTCTTCCTTCCCCTGCGGCCTCGAGGCCTTCGCGCGGGCTCCTCCACCTGCGCGCGTCGGGGACCCTCGGCGCGACCTCACGGGCACACCCTCATGCTTCCCCGGGCGCGCCGGCCCCGGCCCGCCCGGCCGGCCGAGCCGCACGGCGCAAGGACTCGGCGTGCTGGGCGCCGGCAGCCGCCGCTCGCTGCTTCCTGAAAGCCGCGCGGTCCCCGCCCCGCACGTGGGAAGACGGGGGTCCGCGCGCGACGCCCGCCCAGCTTTCAAGGCGGCCCGGGCGCTCACCGCTGCAGTGTCGTCCCGGCCTGGTGCGGCTCCAGAAGTCGCTCCCTCCGGGGGCCGCCCCACCCCGCGACCTGGGCGCCGCGTATTTTTAGCCGGGACGCTGCGCCCGGGCCGGCCTCGTGCGGGCAGGCGCCGCGGGCCCCACGTGCACGTCTCCTGTCCCCGGGTCCGCGCTCCAGCCGCGGCCAATCCCGGTGCCGGCGCGCCCTCTGCCGGCCGCTCCCGGAGGCGCCGGCGCCGGCTTCCTCGCAGTCCCGGGCACCTGCTCCCCCGCCCGCCCCACCCCTGCGCCCCTTCCCGAGGCGACGGTTCTCTCTGTCTCAACGCTGACAGAAAAAGGGGGGAAAGTGAGAATCACCAGGCAAGGCCGGGAAGGATGCAGAAATGACCGCCCTCCCTCGGGCTCTTTAGGACCGAGGAACCTGTGTCCCGTCCCTGCCTGGAAGAAAGCAGAAGCAGGAGGGCAGGGCTGGGGCAAGGCAAGCAAGAGTTCACAGGGTGGCCCCGGCAGCAGAGGGAGCGCAGGGAAGGTGCAGAGGGAGTTCTGGTGTGGGCTGGTTCGCTGCACTATGAGACGAGGGGAAGCTCAGAGGAAGGGGGAGCCCTGCCTGCGGTAAGGTTAAGAAAGTGTTAGGAGGGACGCCTGGGTGGCTCAGTCGGTTGAGCGGCTGCCTTCGGCTCAGGTCATGATCCCGGGGTCCTGGGATGGAGTCCCACATCGGGCTCCTTGCTCGGCGGGGAGCCTGCTTCTCCCTCTGCCTCTGCCTGCCTCTCTGCCTGCCTGTGCTCGCTCTCTCTCGTGCGCGGTCTCTCTCTCTGACAAATAAATAAATTTTAAAAATCTTTAAAAAAAAAAAAAGTGTTAGGAGATCCCAGGGTGAGGGCAGTTAAGAACTCTGGCTCGTAAACACTGACACTCTTTATCTCCGCAGACGTGAATTAGCGGATGCCATAGAGATAAGCAGTTAATTTCCCTGTTCTGTTGAAGGGTTTCCCCGTGGGATTTCTTCCGGTGATTTAAGTATGTTTACCTCCCAGAGCTAGGAAGGACTCCAGGCATTCTAGCCCAAAGCCTTCCTCCTCTGTCACTCTCTCTCCATTCACTTCTGTCCACCTCAAGTTCAACGTCGTGCCTTGTCTTGTTCACGTTTTTAACAAAATGAAAGCAACACCCCCACCCCCACCTGTCTCCTTAGCTGTCCTTGCCCTTCGCAGCCCCATCAAAGAAACGCCAGGCGAAGCAGTCTTCATGGTCTCTGCTTCCTTGTATTTCCTTCCCTCCCTACCAAATCTGGTTTCTCCCTGCCCTCCCCTTCGGCAATGGTCCCCAAGCCCTTCCTAATTGGTTTTGGTGGCCACCTGTCACCTCTGCAGCCTGCGTGTCCATCCCTGAGCCCCTCCCGCCTCCCAGCAGACCCAGCCGGCTCTCTCCAGCCAGTTGGCCCCAGGATCCGGAAACCTGAAGAGCCCACATACAAGCCCCTTGTTTTCCTCCCCTCCACCCGCTGCTCCTCGCTGACGTCACCACGCACCCACAAACAGTCATTCTGCGGTGTCCATCACTCACCTGGAGAAGTTTCCTTCAGCTGTCCCGGCGTAGCCCGGCGGAGGTGAAGATCTGGTATCAACCTGAGACACTGAACGGATGATCGAGAAGCTGGTGCCGGCCGGGCCCCTCGTCCCAGATGCTCCCAGCGACTCCCTGCCCCAACACACGCAACTTCTCGCTGCCCACACCTCCTCTCACTTTTCTCAGCTGCTCCAGACCTACAACGTCAAGTACCTTTGCTCCCAGTCCCCTCTTTCCACGCTCAGCTAGCACTGCCAGATCCTTGACCTCTCCTCTGCCTCTAACTTCGCTTACCTCCTCCTTCTGGAAACCTCCTCCTCGTCTTGCCCTGTTCGTAATATGAGTTAATATTGATTCAGCATTTCCCTAGGCACCACACCCCGAGCTAAGCATTTTCGATACCCTCAATTGTGAATTCCTTATGACAACCTTGGGAAGGGAGTGCCATCGTTATCCCCATTCTCCAGATAAGGAAACTGAGGCTTAGTGGGGTTAAACAACCACCCCCCAAGACCACACAGCCACAGAACAAGCCAGCGGGGCTTCAGAGGCAGGGCATATCTGAGTCACCAGCCTCCTTCCGCTGTGTTGTGACCATACTTTTCCATCCCTTCTATTTCTTTCCATATGTCACGGTTTTCCTTGCAAACCAAATTTCTTGATAACCTGTCTGCGTTACCCGGGCTCTGCTTCTTCCCTTGGCCTGGCATCTGGGAAAGACATTGACACCTGCCGTCTCACCTAGCTCAACAGACACCTTTTTGCCCTGGTTTCTCTACCTCGGTCTATGGGGCAGGTGCACCCGGAGACCCTTTTGTTCTCAGATTTCTTCATGGGCTCACCAGCCTTCCTAAAGGTCAGAGCCCCAAGTTCGTCTCTTGTTCTGATGCTATGACCTCTCTTTTGTGTCCCCTTAGGAACCTATGTTGCAGTCTTTTTTTTTTTTTTTTTACGATTTTATTTATTTATTTGACAGACAGAGATCACAGAGAAGCAGGCAGAGAGAGAGGAGGAAGCAGGCTCCCTGCCGAGCAGAGAGCCCGATGCGGGGCTCGATCCCAGGACCCTGAGATCATGACCTGAGCCAAAGGCAGAGGCTTTAACCCACTGAGCCACCCAGGTGCCCCCTATGTTGCAGTCTTAATCCCCGTACCTGTGAATGGAAATAGGGTCAGCAGGCATAATCAAGTTCAGGGGGTGTCACTAGGGTGGCCCCTCACCCAGCGTGACTGGAAACTGCCGTGTAGAGGCAGCCAGGGAGGGAGAGTGCCCCGTGAGGACAGGCTGACGCCCCGGCACCACAAGCTGTAAGGAGCACCTGGGGCCATCAGGGGCCGAAAGACGGGAGCGGCTTCTTCAGAGAGAGGACAGCCCTGCCGACATCTGGATTTCAGACTTCCCTCCTACAGAACCGTAAGCACAAATTTCTGTCTTTTTTTTTTAAGATTTTATTTATTTATTTGACAGAGATCACAAGTAGGCAGAGAGGTAGGCAGATAGAGAGCGGGGAAGCAGGCTCCCTGTTGAGCAGAGAGCCCATGCGGGGCTTGATCCCAGGATCCTGGGATCACGACCTGAGCCGAAAGCAGAGGCTTCAACCCACTGAGCCACCCAGGCGCCCCTGTCTTTTTTTTTTTTTTTTAAGATTTCATTTATTTGACACACAGAGAGAGAGAGCGTGCACAAGCAGGGGAGAGCGGCAGGCAGAGGGAGAAGCAGGTTCCCTGCGGAGCAGGGAGCCCGATGCGGGACTTGATCCCAGGACCCTGGGATCATGACCTGAGCGGAAGGCAGTCACTTAACCAACTGAGCCACCCAGGCGCCCAGAAATTTCTCTTTTTAAACACCAAGCTTGTGGTTCTTCGATACGGAGTCCCAGGGAACCCAGAGGACTGCCTGGTCTTTGCCTCCAGCCCGGGCCACCTGAGCTCCAGACCCGGGATGGCCAGCTGCCAGCCGCAAATCCCCAGGGTCCCCTGTCCTGATAAAGGGCTCCACCATATCCAGACCCAGAGGTATGAGTCCCACCGTCCCCACCCAGTCCACACCGCCGGCAGCTCCTGCTGGCTTGCCCTCCCCTCTCGGGACTGCCCCCTTCCAGTCCATTTTGCACGAGGTACCCCAGGACTTCGCCGGCCAAGTAGCCTTCCAGACCCCCTGTCCTACCGTCCTGCTTGATTTTCTCTGTAGTAATCATCCATACCTGCTATTTCCCTATTCGTATTTTCTTGGGTTTTTTGTTGTTGCTTTTTTTTTTTTTAAAGATTTTATTTATTTGACAGACGGAGATTACAAGTAGGCAGAGAGGCAGACAGAGAGAGAGGGGGAAGCAGTCTCCCTGCAGAGCAGAGAGCCCGATGCGGGGCTTGATCCCAGGACCCTGGGATCATGACCTGAGCCGAAGGCAGAGGCTTTAACCCACTGAGCCACCCAGGTGCCCCTTGTTGTTGCTTTTTAAAAAAGATTTCATTTTATTTATTTGACAGAAAGAGAGAGACAGCAAGAGCAGGAACACAAGCAGGGGGAGCGGGAGAGGGAGAAGCAGGCTTCTCGACGAGCAGGGAGCCTGACGCGGGGCTCGATCCGAACACCCTGGCATCATGACCTGAGCCGAAGGCAGACACCTAATGACTGAGCCGCCGGGCACCCCTATTTTCTTGTTTATGATGTACGAGCTTGAGATCTTGTCTGTCTCAGTGCCGAAAACTGTACCCAAGCTCTAGCAGGGGCCCAGCGAAGGTCTGTAAGTGAAGTAATGAAGATAGCCAGAAACATCTTTCTGAAATGCAATTTTTTTTCCTCCCAATACTTAGGCACCTTCAAGGATTTATTTATTTATTTGAGAGAGAGAGAGAGCAAGCGAGCACGTGTGGGAGAGGCAGACTCAGAGGGAGAGGGAATATCAAGCAGCCTCTGCACCCAGCTCAGAGCCCGGCACGGGGCTCGATCTCATGACCCTGAGATCAGGATCTGCGCTGAAACCCAGAGTCGGACGCCCCACCGACTGTGCCACCAGACGCCACGCCCGGCAACATACTCATTCCCTATGGCCTGCTGTCCATCTACTGGGCGTGTGACCCAGAGAGGTCCTTTTATAAAAGGTCTGCCAGGAGCCAGTTATGGGAATGGGGAGGTGGGCAGTTAGAGGCAGTGTCCGGCCTGGGGGGTGTGCTGAGGAAAGTGGAAGGTGTCCACGGGGCTGGCTCAGCCCGTGGACCGTCTCCCTTCAGCTCAGGTCACCATCTCAGCGTCTCAGGATGGAGCCCCGCATCAGGCTCCCTGTTCAGCGGGGTGCCTGCTCCCCCCTCTGCCTCGTCCCCTCCCTGCCGGCTCAGGCTTTGCCTGTCTCTCTCAAAGAAAGAAG
>PISX010038499.1:0-10160 GCA_004024625.1 Mellivora capensis
CCCAAAAGTTCATTTTTGCTTTTATTTCCTTTGCCTTTGGTGACATATCTTGAAAGAAGTTGCTGTGGCTGATATCAAAGAGGTTACTGCCTATGTTCTCCTCTAGGATTCTGATGGATTCCTGTCTCACATTGAGGTCCTTTATCCATTTCGAGTTTATCTTTGTGTACGGTGTAAGAGAATGGTCGAGTTTCATTCTCCTACATATAGCTGTCCAATTTTTCCAGCACCATTTATTGAAGAGACTGTCTTTTTTCCACTGTATATTTTTTCCTGCTTTGCCTAAAATTATTTGACCATAGAGTTGAGGGTCCATATCTGGGCTCTCTACTCTGTTCCATTGGTCTATGTGTCTGTTTTGATGCCAGTACCATGCTGTCTTGGTGATCACAGCTTTTAGTAAAGCTTGAAATCGGGTAATGAGATGCCACCAGTTTTATTTTTGTTTTTCAATATTTCCTTAGCTTTATTTCTTTTTCAGATATCTCACTGTTAGTATATAGAAATGCTACTGATTTCTATATGTTGATTTTGTGTCCTGCAACATAACTGAATTCATTCATTAAGTTTTAATAGGGGTGTGTGCGTGCGCGCGCGTGTGTGTGTGTGTGTGTGTGTGTGTGTGAAGTCTTTAGGGTTTTCTATATATAAGATCAGGTCTTCTGCAAACAGACAATTTTACTTCTTCCTTTTATATTTGGAATCCTTTTATTTATTTATTTTTCTTTTTGAATTGCCCTGAGACTTTCAGAACTATGTTGAATCGAGTGGCTAGATGGAGCATCCTTATCTTGTTCCTGATTTAGAGGAAAACTTTTTAAGATTTTTACCATAGGAGTATGATGTTTACTGTGGATTTGTCATACATGGCCTTTATTATATTGAGGCATATTACTTCTACATCCAATTTGTTGAGAGATTTTATCATGAAACGGTGTTGAATTTTGTCAAATGCTTTTTCTGTATTATTGAGATGATCATGTGATATTTTATTCTTCGTTCTGTTAATGCGAGTATCATGTTTATTGATTTGTTTATATTGAGCCATCCTTGCATCTGGGGATAAATTCCACTGGATCATGGTATATGATTTTTTTTAATGTGCTGTTGAATATGATTTCTAGTATTTTGTTGAGAGTTTTACATCTCTACTCATCAGTGTTTTTTTGTTTTGTTTTGTTTTTGTTTGTTTGTCTTGTATCTGGCCTTAATATAAAGGTAATGCTATTTTCAAGTGTTCCCACTTTTGGAATATTTTGAGGAGGATTGGCATTAATTTTTCCTTAAGTGTTTTGTAGAATTCATCAATGAAACCGTCTGGTGCTGGGCTTTTCTTTATTAGGAGGTTTTTGATTACTGATTCAGTCTCCTTTGTCATTGGTTGGTTCATGCTTTCTGTTTCTTTATGATTTAGACTCTGTAGGTTTTTATTTCAAGGAATTTATCCATTACTTCTAGGTTATTAAATTTTTTGGCATATAATTGTTTAGAGTAGCCTCTTATAATCTTTTGTGTTTCTGTGGTGTCAGTTGTAATGTCTCCTCTTTCATTTATAATTTAATTTTAAAAATTCTTTCTCTTATTTTCTTGGCTAGTCTATCTAAAAGTTTGTTGATCTTTATCTTTAAAAAATTCAAATCTTAGTTTTATTGATTTTTTTCCTATCATCTTTCTAGTCTAAAATTTATTTTACCTGCTTAATTTTTGTTATTTCCTTCTATTTGCTCACTTTGGGCTTAGTTTCATCTTTTTCTAATTGTATAAAGTTAAGTTGTTTGAGATTTTTCTTTTTTCTTAAAGTGGGCGTTTATTGCCATAATCTCTCCTCTTTGAAACTGTTTTTGTTTCGTCCCATACATTTTAGCATGTTGTGTTTTCATTTTTTGTTTGTTTTATGATACCTTCTAATTCCCCTTTTGATTTCCTTTTTGACCTTTGACTATTCAGGAGTATGTTGTTTCATAACCACATTTGTAAATTTTTTAGTTTTCCTTCTGTTACTGATTCCTAGTTTCATGCCATTATCGGGGGGAAAGATACCTTATAATTTCAGTTTTCTTAAATTTGTTAGGTGTGCCTTGAGGTTCAACATATGTTCTATCCTGAGGAATGTTCTGTGTTGACTTGAGAAGAATGTATAGTTTGCTGTTGTGGGATGGAGTATTCTGAATGTTATGTTGTTAAGTCCACTTGAACTAACATATAGTTCAAGGTCAGTGTTACCTATTGATTTTCTATCTGAATGATCTAACCAATATTGAAACTGGGGTATTGAAGTCCTCTACTATTACTGTATTGCTTAATATGTCCCTCTTCAGTTGGTAATCTTTTCTTTAAATATATAGGGGCCCCGATGTTGACTGCATGTATAGTTATAATTATCACATATCATCTTGGTTAATTGACTGCTTTGTTACTATACAGTTAAATACTCTTTCTTGTGACTGATTTTGACTGAAAATCTGTCATACATATAAGTATGGCCATTCTTGCTCTTTCTTGGTTAACATTTACATGGAATATCTCTTTGCATCCTATAACTTTCATTTTACGGTGTTCTTAAAGCTAAAGTGTATTTGTAGCAGCATCTTGTATTGTTCACCTCAGGACTTCTGTTTGATCCTTTTACAATTTCTATTTCTTTTTTAAACTTCTCATGTTATTCATGTATTATTTTTATGATTTCATTTAGTTATCTATTTATGTTTTCTTGCATTTTATTGAGTTTCCTTAAGATGATTATTTTGGATTCTTTGTCAAATAAATCGTTGATCTTCATTTCTTTGGGGACAGTTACTAGAGCTTTTTAGTGTTATTTGTTGGTATCAGATTTGTCTGCTTCTTTGTGATCTTCATAGCTTTGGATTTGTGTCTGTGCATTTGAAGGAGCAAACACCTCTTTCAGTTTTTACAGATTTGAATTAAAGAAGGTAAGACCTTCTGTCAGTTCCCTGAGCTGTTGCAATTACGTCTGGAATCAGAATACTGGATTGGAGCTATTCCAAAGCTGTTATTAGGTGTGCAGTGAGATTTGTGACTAGTGGGCTTGTTACCATATTCGTGGGCAAGTGTGGATCCCATCTGGTCTCTGGGTAGATAAGCCTACCTTCAGTACATTGTTGAGTGAGTTGGTGATGGGATAAGGGTTTACTTCATGATTCATAGTTGGGTCTTCAGATAGCAGGCTGATCAACAGCTGTGCAGTTGGTTGTGGATCCCACCAGATTCCTGGGAGGAATCCTGCCAAATCTCTGGATGAGTACCTGGGTGGGCAAAACTGGCCCTGGACCTTGACTTGAGGAAGTTTAGAAATGAACCCATGGCTATTTTAATTCCACAGCTAAGTTTGAGGTCTGCAGTACTTGACTGTGGAAGTACGGAGATTTCCAAATACAAGTGTGTCACCCACCAGATCTCTGAGTGGAAAGGACTGCTCCCCAACTGCTACTAAAGGGCTTGGAGTGGCTATAGGGCCTTTCCAGGAATTTTAGGGACACAAACAGGAGTGTCTCCTGCCATGTCCCTGTGCCAGCAGGAATGTTCATGAAGTGTGTCTGCTGAGGGTGGGGAAAGGAGCTGGTTCAAGGGCTGCTTCTGGGTGCATAGCCAGGACCAGGGTCTGTGTGCTTAATACTCAATACTTAAGTAGGAGTAATTCTTCCTGGATCCCTTGTCATAAGGTACTTGGTACAGAACCAGGCCAGACATGTTTGTAGCTAAGTCCACGGGGATATGGAGCCATTCCCAGGTTTATAGCTGGGACCATGGTTGGTGAGTCAGCTGCCTTGAATGAATCTGCCTTCTCAAAATGGCTGTCCCTGATCGTGGACTATATCAGAGCTTCACAGTTGCCTACCTGCATCCCAAAGCTACCACAAAGGCACTTTTGTCTTTAGATAGATGTCAAATTATTATTGTTAGGGAAGATCTGAGTGGGGGATGTCTTATTCAGCCAGCTTGCTGACATCCACAAAGTGTTGGTACAACTTGCTTCACATATATAATTTATCAGCATCCATTTCTGTTATATCAGTTTATTTTGCTTTTAGTGTGATTAAATTTCTTCTACTAAGAATTAAAACCAAACAACCAAAAATAATCTTGATATTTAGAAGAATTTCTAATATAATGCTTGTGGGTCTTTAATGGATCTGGTTATCTCTTCTCAATTTGAGGCAAACTGATGATATATTATCTTTACTTTCCTATGGGGTTGGCCAAAACTATGGTAGGAACTCCATCAGAACTTGATTTCTCTCCCCTAACTCTGCTTCCCTCTCCTCTTTTCTAGATGTTTTTGTACTAAAGGCACTCCTTAAAAAGCCTAGTGCACAATAAAATCTATCTTGGAAGCTGGGAACCCAAGCAGCAACATTTATTGATTGTTTGCCACACTAGATTAAAATTCTCCAACAGCAGAGATTAGTTTTGTTTCATTTAATAGTGTATAATCAACCGCAGAACAGAGGGTGGTACCTGGTAGACTCTCAGGAAATACTGCCTGAACAGATGAAATATTATGTAACTCTTAAAATGAGCTGTAGAATATATACTAATAAAAAATGCATTCATAACTTAAATATTAAGTAAAAAGTATATAAGATTAATAATGTAAATCAATTTATATAAAATATGTATATACATATATATTTAGCAGCAGAAAAACTGTTAACATTGTTTCTGATGGTGGACAAGTAATTTTGTCTTCTTCCTGATCATCTATATTAAAAATTCTTCAATTATAATTATAATTTCTGTAATCGAGTAATTATAACTTCTGTAATTAATTCATTAAATAATGATAGTTAAGTGCCTCTCTATGTGGTAATTTGAGACATTAGGTATAGAGAAGTGACCGAAACTGATAATTGGGGCAGGAAACAACTGAAGGGTCCATCACTCACATATCTGCTGCTAGGTCTGGAATGGCTGAAAGTGTCCAGTGTCGGTCCCATGTCAGTCTTTTTCTCCACGTGGCTTCCCCCGTGTAACCAGCTTGGGTTTTCTTACTGAATGGAGGCTTCAAGATATAAGACATTTTATGTGGTGACTGTTTTCCTCAGAATGCACATTCCAAACAATTTATATAGTAGATGCCAGCTTTTTTATGATCTAGTATAGGAGTCTTCCAGCATCACATCTGCTGAATTTTATTCATCAGAATATGTGCAGACAAAGGGAGGGCAGGTATGAACTATACTTTTCAGTGAAGAATGGATTCAACATACAGACAGAAGGATTGATGGCTCCCATCTTGGATACAGGCTAATAATATATAAAATTTCAAATTTATCTTTGTTCTAGGTATGGAATCCAGCTTTGTTTTCTGATCCATTCCTAAAACTTTTTTTTTATTTTGATAGATGAATTATATTTTGTACGTATTGCTAAGTCAGATGTGTTTGGACTTAGCTCTACCATAATATTTTAGGATACATTTCCCTTTTTTGATTCCTTTAAAATATTTGATAATGTATACTATTACTGATTTTTGGAAGTTTTGAAGATTACTGTTCATTTCTTTCTATAATTAAGAAAGTTTATAATCTGTTTTACTTGTAGTGTTTAACTTTTTAGACAATTTATATTATGCTAAGATGTTCAAATATTAATTTAAATAAATGTATTCTTTTTTAAATTTTTTTATTTCTTTTCAGCATAACAGTATTCATTGTTTTTGCACCACACCCAGTACTCCATGCAATACGTGCCTTCCCAAATACCCACCACCAGGCTCCCATAACCTCCCACCCCTGACCCCTTCAAAACCCCTCAGGTTGTTTTTCAGAGTCCATAGTCTCTCATGGTTCACCTCCCCTTACAATTTCCCTCAACTCCCTTCTCCTCTCCATCTCCCCATGTCCTCCATGTTATTTGTTATGCTCCACAAATAAGTGAAACCATATGATAATTGACTCTCTGTATTCTTAATACAGCAACTGTAAAATCTGTCTAATGACTCTCTGTACTGAGAAGCAGAAGAATAAGTACACTGAAAATATTTTCCTTGGGGTGGCTGGGTGGCTCAGTTGGTTAAGTGGCTGCCTTCAGCTTGGGTCACCATCCCAGAATCCTGGGATGGAGTCAGCATTGGGCTCCCTACTCAGTAGGGAGTCTCCTTCTCTCTCTCTCCTCCTTGCTCCTGTTTGTTCTCATCTCCATCTCTTAAATAAATTAAAAAAAAAATCTTACACACACACACAGCTTCCCTATCACTGGTCTGCTGCTCAGTTCTAGATTCTGGTTGATTACTTTTATACTTTGATATATTTTTAAAAATTTTATTTATTAGAGAGAGGGACTGAGCACAAGAATGGGGTGAGGGGCAGAGGAAGAAGCAGACTCCCTGCTGAGTTGAGAGCCTGATGCAGGGCTCCATCCTGGGACTCTGGGATCATGACCTGAACTGAAGGCAGAAGCTTAACCCACTGAGCCACTCAGATGCCCCAATACTTTGATATTTTTATTTATTTTTCTCATAATATTTATTCTTTTTTTTTCAGTTTTATACCTTAATTTGACAACCAGTAATCAATTCTCATCCATATTAACTGTCTGTACATTTTTCAAGTGGTGACAGGTACATAGGTAACCGATGTATAGAGCTCCTTTGGTGAATCTTCATCCTTGTTATGTTTTATGGACAACCCCACAGGGATACAATATGGAACATTCCTTATTCCTTTGGCACAGACAGCTGTGTTGAACCTCACATCCATGTGCACATCTGGAGTTCCCATCTTCTTCATGGCAAATTTCCAGATGTCTCTGAATGCCCGTGGGGCATGCTTCTTGAAACCCACCATGGATGCAGTTGTGAATGTTGATGGTTTATTCTTTGGTCACTACCTCGATGGCACAATGTCTCTCCTTGCCACCCTTCATTGTAGGAGCCAGTCATCTAGGCCCTGGTTTGAAATGAAAGCAGTTATAATATTTCTATTTAATAATGCATTTTGATCTTTATAACTTGTGTCTTCTTCTTTTCCAAATTCTAAATATTTGTAGTCCTTAATTTTTGTCATTGAAGTGCAGTATTTACCTTATTTCTCCATTTAAATGGATTCAAACTTCAGTGCTTTTAGCTGAAGTTCTACTCTCAGCTCTTGATTGACACTTAAAATCTTTTTCTTGTTTTTGAGCATGTTAACAGATATCTATTATTTGAACTTTTAAAGTGCTGACATCATCTCTCTATCACATTTTCTTTCTCCAGGAACACTGTAGTTATGTAGATACTACTCTACTCTCATCTAGTGTTGAACATTTTCTTCCCCAAAATATGTTATTCTCTACTGGTTTGCACATTTAATTCATACTTTGTTAGTGGGCATTTTACCTTCTTTATCCATTATTTTAACTCTTATTTTTTACCTTTTTTGTTCTTAATATGCATACTTTTCTCTGTGTGCAAAATTTAGATGGAGTTGCTTAAGGACAGTGAAACTAGCTTCTCCCAAAACCTCCAGGGAGGCAGAATTGATCTCCACCTTCTTGCTTAAGTTACTTTGAGAGCACAAAAGACCTCGCATGAAATGGAAGTCTTACAAGATGAATCTTGCCCTCCTCAAAATCTGCAGCTTAGCTCTGTTGGTTATCTTTGATAAGTAACTATGGGCAAGTCTCAACATAAACTGAGCAGTGAAATCGATTTTTTTTACAGGAGACACTGCTTATTGAAAAAACAAAAAAACACAGGTCCTAGCAGTTTTTGGTATTTTTTCTTAAGCTTATAAATAATGATAGTCAGAATTCCCTTAGCAAGTAAATATGGAAAAGGTAAGGAGGCACAGGAAACTGTGCATATTAAAATGAAGTTACCATGTCAGGCAAAAGCCAGAAGGATATTGAATTGACTTCCTTCATTAAAATAATAAGAAATACACTACTGAGTGCAGTGATTTCAGCATTCCCTGTCCTCTATGAGCCAGAGATGATAGGAAAAGATAATTAATGAGGCTTTTATTTTTTTCTGTTTTTTTTCTTACTCAGTGTTTAATTCTGTCTTATGTTTTTTTCTTCCTTTGTGTGGAAAGTTCTTTGTTCTAGAAAAACATTTTTACTCATAAGGCACAAATGAATTAATGATAGTCTATTCTGTAAGAATCACTGTTAATATTTGACTAGCAGGAAATCCATTTAACAATGGGATAGCTAACACTTTTATTTTTAAGGAACAGTTATATCTTTTGTTCAATTTTAATTCCAGCAGTTAATACACAGTGTCATATTAGTTTCAGGTGTATACTATAGTGACTCAGAAATTCCATACATCACCAGGTCCTCATCATGACAAGTGCACTCCTTAATCCCCATCACCTATTCCCCACTCCTCTAGGAACCATCAGTTTGTTCTCAGTGTGTTTCTTGGCTTGTCCCTCCCTCTCTCTTTCTCTTTTTTTTCCCTTACCTTATTTGTCTTATTTCTTAAATACCACATATGAGTGCTATCATATAGTATTTGTCTTTCTATGGCTGATTTATTTCACTTAGCATTATACTCTCCAGCTCCATCCATGTCATTGCAAATGCCAAAATTTCATTCTTTTTTATGGCTGAATAATATTCCTGTGTGTGTGTGTGTGTGTGTGTGTGTGTGTGTGATATCTTCTTTAGCCATTCATCAATCAGGTTTGCTTACCTTAATTGGGCTTTAATTTTTCTCTTGTAAATAATGCTGCAGTAAACATAGGGGAACACATACCCCTTTGAATTCATGTTTTTGTAGCTTGGAGGTAAGTATGCAGAGTACGATTACTGTATTATAGGGTAGTTCTATTTTTAACTTTTTGAGGAACCTGCATACTGTTTTCCACAGTGACTACACCAGTTTGCATTCCCACCAACTCTGCAAGAGGATTCCTTTTCTCTACATCCTCCCCAACACTTGTCTCTTGTGTATTTGATTTAGCCATTCTGACAGATGTGAAATGATATCTCATAATTTTGATTTGCATTTCCCTAATGGCCAGTGATGTTGAGCATCTTTTCATGTTCTCTTGGCCATCTGGATGTCTTCTTTGGAGAAATGTCTGTTAATTTCTTCTGCCCATTTTAAAATTGAGTTATTGTTTTTTTTTTGGTTGTTGGGTTTTATCAGTTCTTCATGCATTTTGGATACTAACCCTTTACCAGATAAGTCATCTGTGAATGTCTTCTCCCATTCCATAGGTTGCCTTTTAGGTTTGCTGATTGTTTCCTTCACTGTGCAGAAGCCCTTTATTTTGGTAGTCCTTATAGTTTATGTTTGCTTTTGTTTCCCTTGCCTCAGAAAGCATATCTAGAAAAATGTTGCTACAGCCGATGTCAGAGACCTTTTTGCCTATATTCTCCTCTAGGATTTTTACAGTTTCAGGTTTCACATTTAGGTCTTTAATCCACTTTGAGTTTATTTTTGTGTATGGCATAAAAAAGTGGTCCAGTTTTGTTCTTTTGCATGTAGCTGACTAGTTTTCTCAACACCATTTGTTGAAAAGACTTTTTCCCGTCGGGTATTCTTTTCTACTTTGTCAAAGATGAATTGGAAACATAATTATGGGTTCATTTCTGGGTTTTCTATTCTACCCCATTGATCTATGTGTCTTTTCTTTTTTGTGTGTGCCAGTACCATACTGGTTTGATTCCCAGTTTTGTCATATAACTTGAAGTCTAGAACTGTGATACCTCCAGCTTTCATTCTCTTTTTCAAAATTGCTTTGACACTATGGGATCTTTTGTGGTTCCATATAAATTTTAGGATTTTTGTTTTAGTTCTGTGAAAACTGCTGTTGGTATTTTGATAGGGATTGCATTAAATTTTTGTATTGCTTTGGGTAGTATAGCTATTTTAACAATGAATGTTTTTCCAACCAGGAACATGGAATGTCTTTTCTATCTCTTTGTGTCATCTTAGTTCTTTCATCAGTGTTTTGTAGTTTTTAGAGTATAGGTCTTTCACCTTTTTGGTTAGGTTTATCCCTCGGGATCTTACTACTTTCCTTGCAATTACAAATGGGATTGTTTTCTTAGTTTCTGCTGCTTCATTATTAGTGTATATAAATGCTACAGATTTCTGCACATTGATTTAGTATCCTATGTCTTTACTGAATTTGTATATCATTTTAAGTAGTTTTCTGGTGTGGAGTTTCAAGGTTTTCTATATAGAGTGTCATGTCATCTAC
>PISX010038500.1:0-10161 GCA_004024625.1 Mellivora capensis
TTCTGTATGTGGCCGTCCCGTGTTCCCAGCAGCATTTATCGAAGACACTTTGTTTTTCCATTGGATAGTCTTTCCTGCTTTGAGGAAGATTAGTTGACCCTAGAGTTGAGGGTCCATTTCTGGTTTCTCTATTCTGTTCCATTGATCTGTGGGTCTGTTTTTGTGCCAGTACCCTACTGTCTTGATGATTATAGCTTTGTAATAGAACTAGATGTAGGGTTAGGTTGTGTATTTGAGACCTTTCTTGGTTTTTGAGAAAGGCTTATAGTGCTATATACTTCCCTCTTGGGACAGCCTTTGGTGCATCCCAAAGATATTAAACAGTTGTGTTTTCATTCTCACGTGCTTCCATAATTTTAAGAAATTCACCTTGAGTTGACTTGTCGACTCACTCATTCTTTAGTAGGCTTCTCTTTAACTCCATTTATTTGAGTTCTTTACAACTTTCCTTTTGTGATTGAGTTTCATTTTTAAAGCTTTGTGGTCTTAAAATATGCAGGGAATGATCCCAGTCTTTTGGGATGAGAATGAACATGGTGGCCTCCCAATCTCTGGCCCCAGAGTGGAGCTCAGGGCCCCACTCCTCAGTGCACCCTCACAGAAAAGTGGTCAATCTTTTGTGTCTCACTGGTCTCTGTCAACAGTCCATGCTCACCGGACCTGTGACCAAGCGTTTCTATCTCTGGCACATGACCCCATTTGGAGTATCCAAACCCAGCAGACTCCTGCAGCATGCTCAGGCACCACTCCTCCTGGGAGAGGAAGAGGGGGTATCCCTAGTTGTGCCACTTCTTGGACCCCTTCTCAAAGAGCAGTGGCCAGACTGTGCTGTGGATCCCAGTTTATGGCAGCCTGCAGCTTTAGTACCCACTCCTGGGCTCACTCTTTGCAGCAAGCTTCCCTGCTCTGATGCCCAGGAGCTCTGCTGCCCACAAGCGGCCCTGGTCTTCCTGGACCTCGAGGATCCTAAGACCACACTGTCCCATTGAGGGTTCCACCCCCTTCTTAGCCACTAGAGTGCTATCCCTCACCAGAGCAGACTTCTAAAGGTTCTGATTTTGTGCTCTGCTGCCCCTAGCACTTGGTGGTAGCTGGCTGACAGAGGCTCCCTTCCCCTACAGTTTATCTTCCCACCTATTAACTTCGAGTCACTTCTTTGTACCTCTTACCTTGTGGAAAGTGGTCGCTTTTCTGTTTTGAGAGTTGCAGCTCTTCTTTTCTTTGATCTATCCTTGACTTTGCAGGTGTTCAGAATGTTTTGATAGCTATCTAGCTAAATTCCTTGGACCAGATGAAATTAGGGTCTCCTACTCCTCTGCTGTCTTGGACTCTCTCTTCTTCTTTCTCCAGATTGATTTGGGATTTTTGGGTCTTTTGTGATTCCATAGGAATTTTAGGACCGTTCTTCTATTTCTTTGAATAATGCCATTGGAATTCAGATAGGGATTTCCTCAGACCTGTAGATTGTTTTGAGTACAGTGGACATGTTAACATTATTAACTCTTCCAGTTAATGAGCATGGCATATGCTTCCATTGATTTGTGTCATCTTCCAAACCATCTTCCAATTCACCTGCCAACATGTGCCTGTTTTTCCTTCCTTTTCTGCCATGTGTTTAGTATACCAGGTCATTTCTCATGGTTACTTGTATTCCTAGATTTATTTATTTATTTATTTATTTATTTATTTATTGCTTGATGCAATTGTCAATGACATTGGTTTCTTAATTTCTCTTTGTAAAAGTGTGTCATCAGTATATAGAAATACAAGTTGGGGCACTTGGGTGGCTCAGTCAGTTGTCTGCCTTCACATCAGGTCATGATCATAGGGTTCTGGGAATGAGCCCAGTATTGGGCTCCCTACTCAGCAGGGTGTCTGCTTTTCCCTGACCCTCTGCTGCTCTCCCTGCTTGTGCTCTTTCTCTCTCTGTGTCAAGTAGATACATTCTTTTTAAAAAAAGAAATGCAGTAGTTCTCTGTATATTGACTTTGTATCTTGCAGCTTTACTGAATTTGTTTATTCTAACAGGTGCTTTCTTTTTCTTTTCTTTTCTTTTTCTTTTCTTTTTTTTTGTGGACTCTAGGGATTTCTACATATGTCATCTGCCAATAGTGACCATTTTCTTTTCCTATTTATATTTTATATCTTTTTTCTTTTGTCTAAATAGTTTGTCTTGGGCTTTCAATATGATGATGAAGGAAAGTGGTAAGAGTGGGCATCTTTATCTTGTTCTTGATCATAGTGGAAAGGTTTTTAGCATTTCACCCTTGAATATAATGTCAGCTGTGCGCTTTTCATATAGGGCCTTTGGTTGAGGTATGTTCCCTCAATACCCAGATGGTTTAGAGTCTTTATCAGAAATACATATTGAATCTTGTTAAGTGTTCTTTCTACATCTATTGTAACAATCCTAGGATTTTTATCTTTTATTTTGTTAAGGTGGTGTATCCCATTGTTGGATGTGCAGATTTAGAATCATCCTTGCATCCCTGGAATAAATCCCACTGGATCGTGTTGTGTGACTCTCCTGATGTATGGTTGAATTAATTTTGCCCATAATTTCTTGAGGAATTTTGGATCTCTGTTCATGAGGGATATTGGCCTTTCCTTATCTTCTAACATCCTTGTCTTGTTTTGGTAGCAGGATACTGTTGCCTTCATAAAATGAGTTTGGCTGTATGCCCTTCTCTTCTTTTTTAAACACAGTTTGGGAAGGGTTGGTATTAATTCTTCTTCTAACGTCTGGTTGAACTCCTCAGTGAAACTGTCTGGTTTTGGGCATTTGTTTGTTGGGAGGATTTGATTACCGAATCGCTGATTTTACTAGTGATCAGTCTGTTCATATATATTTTTTCCTTCACAGCTCATTCTAGGTTGTTGTTAGGAACTTATGCATTTCTTCTAGGTTGTCCAAGGTGTTGGCCTCTACTTGCTCATAGTAGTCTCTTACGATCCTTTGTATTTCATTGTAGTAGCTCGTCTTTCTTTCTTTTTTTTAAGTTTTTCACATTTTTAAATTTAAATTCAGTTAGCCAAGGTATAGTTTTTGATGTAATGGTCAATGATTCATTAGTTACATATAATACCCAGGGCTCATCACCACAAGTCCTCTCCTTAATACCCATCACCCAGTTACCCCACCCCCCCAACCTACCTCTCCTCGTTTGTTTCCTATGATTAAGAGTCTCCCATGGTTTGTCTCCCTCTCTGATTTCTTCCCATTCAGTTTTACCTCCCTTCACCTGTGGTCGTCCACACTAAATCCTGTGTTCCACATATGTATGAAACCATATGATTATTGTCATTCTCTGCTTGACTTATTTCATTTAGCATAACCTGCTCCAGTTCCATCCATGTTGATGCAAATGGTGGGCATTCATCCCTTCTGATGGCTGAGTAATATTCCATGATATGTATGTACCACATCTTCTTTATCCATTCCTCTGTTGAAGGACAGCTCCTTCCACAGTTTGGCTCTTGTCGACATTGCTGCTATGAACATTGGAGAGCATATACTCCTTCTTTTCACTGCATCTGTATCTTTGGGATGAATACCCATTAGTGCAATTGCAGGATTGTAGGAAAGCTCTATTTTTAAATTTTTGAGGAACCTCCATGCTGTTTTCCAGAGTGACTGCACCAGTTTGCATTCCCACGGACAGTGTTAGAGGGTTCCCCTTTCTCCACATCCTCGCCAACACTTGTTGTTTCCTGTCTTGTTAATTTTAGCCATTCTAACTCCTGGAAGGTGGTATCTCATTGTGGTTTTGAATTCCCTGATGACAAGTGATGTGAAGCATTTTTTCAGGGTCTGTTGGCCATTTGTGTTTCTTCTTTGGAGGACTGTCTCTTCCTGTCTTCTGCCCATTTCTTGAGTGGATTCTTTGTTTCTTGGGTGTTGAGTTTGAGAAGTTCCTTGTAGATCTTGGATACCAGACCTTTATCTGTAATTCCATTTGCAAATATCTTCTCCCATTCTGTAGGTTGTCTTTTAGTTTTGTTAATTGTTTCCTTTGCTGTGCAGAAACTTTGTATCTTGAAGTCCCAATAGTTCATTTTTGCTTTTGTTTACCTGGCCTTTAGAGACATGTCTTGCAGGAAGTTGCAGTGTCCAAGGTCCAAGAAGTTGCTGCCTGTGTTCTCTTCTAGGATCTTGATGTGAGGAATCAATTATCTTTCTTTCCTGATGTATTTGAGTCCTCTCTCTTTCTTGGTGAGTCTGGCTAAAAGTTAGTCAGTTTATCTTTCCAAAAAGGTAGCTCGCATTTTCATTGATCTTTTGTCTTTTTTGTCTCCATTGGATTTATTTCCACATTCCTTTTTGTTATTTCCTTATTTCCACTTTTATGGGGCTTTGCTTTTTTTTCTTCCCACTTTTTTCCCACGTAAAACTAGATTGGTTATTGGAGAGCTTTCATTTGGGTTGATGAAGACCTGAATTTCTATCAAATTCCCCCTTAGAGGAGAAGTCAAGATGGCGGAGAAGTAGCAGGCTGAAAGGATATCAGGTAGCAGGAGATCAGCTAGATAGCTTATCTAAACATTGCAAACACCTACAAATCCAATGGGAAATTGAAGAAAAGAGCAACAATTCTAGAAACAAGAAAATCGATCACTTTCTGAAAGGTAGGACCTGTGGGGAAGTGAGTCCGAAGCGACGGGAAGATAAACCATGGGGGAGGGGCCAGCTCCCGGCAAGTGGCAGAGCAACGGAGCACTAAATCAGGACTTTTAAAAGTCTGCTCCACTAAGGGACATCGCTCCAGAGGCTAAACCGGGGTGAAGCACATGCGAGGTCAGCATGGCCCTAGGTCCCGCAGGGTCACAGAAGGACCAGAAGTGGTCTGAGTGTCGCAGAGCTTGCAAGTATTAGAGCAGGGAAGCCGACTACAGAGACAGAGCCGAGGAGTGAACTCTCAGCTCGGGGTTATCTTGAACCAGGCACAGGCTGGGTGAACTCGGAGCCCAGCCAGAGGCCACAGAGATGGAAGCGACCAAATGCTTTTCTCCAAACGCGACCAGAGGCCAGGGAGATGGGAGCAATTGGGTGCTTTTCTCTGAGGGCCACTGAGGAGAGGGACCCCAAGCTATTGGCTCCTCCAGGCCAGAGATTGGGAGGCCGCTATTATCATTCCGGTCCTCCGGAACTCTAAGGAAAGCTTTCAGGGAACAAAAGCTCCAGAAAGTGAACGGGAGCAGATTACTTAGCCTGGCCCCTAGTAAGGGTGGTGCAATTCTGCCTGGGGCAAAGACACTTGAGAATCACTACAACAGGCCCCTCCCCCAGAAGATCAAGAAATCCAGCCAAGACCAAGCTCACTTACCAAGGAGAACAGCGGAATTCCAGAGGAGGAGAAAGCAAAGCATGGAACTCCTGGCTTTTTCCCCATGACTCTGTAGTCTTGCAGTTAATTTAATTTTTTTTAATTTTTTTCTTCTGCTAAATTTTTTTTTAACTTTTACCCTTTCCTTTTTTTAACGTTTTTTTAACTAGTTTATCTTAACAATACCTTTCATAAAAAAATAATAATAATCTTTTTTGAACCTTCACTATTATAGTCATATTTTATCCTTCATTGTATCTACTTCATTTTTGTATACACATAGGGTTTTTTTCTTCTAAAAAATTTGGGGTACAACTTCTTCTAATAGATCAAAATATACCCTAAATCAAGCTCCAGGCTTATTCTAGTCTCCAGCCTGAGCAAATTATCTCCACTTTCTTTTTCTTTATTCTCCCAACCAACTTACTTTATCAACTCCTTTTTTAGAAATTAAAAAAGTTTTTTTTTTCATCTTTATAGGCATATTCCATCCCTTCATTGTGTTTACACTTATATATGTGTTTCATTCTTTAAAATTTTGGGAAGTAGTTTCTTCTAAAAGATCAAAATACTCCCAAAATTAAGTGGGTGACTCTGTTCTAGTTACCAGTCTAATATATATATATATATTTTTTTTCTTTTTTATATTTTTTCTTTATTTCTTTTCTTAAAAAAAATTTTTTTTTTCTGAACTTCTTTTTATCCCCCCCCCCCCATGATTTGGGGTCTCTTCTGATTTGGTTAAAGCATATTTTCCTGGGGTCCTTGCGACCTTTTTAGGATTATATTTGCTCCTTCATATATTCTTAACTGGACAAAACGACAAGGTGGAAAAACTCACCACAAAATTAGAACAAGAGGCAGTACCAAAGGCTAGGGACCTAATCAATATGGACATTGGTAATATGTCAGATCTAGAGTTCAGAATGATGATTCTCAAGATTCTAGCTGGGCTCAAAAAAGGCATGGAAGATATTAGAGAAACCCTCTCCAGAGAGATAAAAGCCCTTTCTGGAGAAATAAAAGAACTAAATTCTAACCAAGTTGAAATAAAAAAAGCTATTAATGAGGTGCAATCAAAAACGGAGGCTCTTACTGCTAGGATAAATGAGGCAGAAGAAAGAATTAGTGATATAGAAGACCAAATGATGGAGAATAAAAAAGCTGAACAAAAGAGAGACAAACAAATACTGGACCATGAGGGGAGAATTCGAGAGATAAGTGATACCATAAGACAAAATGACATTAGAATAATTGGGATTCCAGAAGAAGAAGAAAGAGAGAGGGGAGCAGAAGGTATATTGGAGAGAATTATTGTAGAGAATTTCCCTAATATAGCAAAGGGAACAAGCATCAAAATCCAGGAGGCACAGAGAACCCCCCTCAAAATCACTAAGAATAGGTCCACACCCTGTCATCTAATAGTAAAATTTACAAGTCTTAGCGACAAAGAGAAAATCCTGAAAGCAGCCCAGGAAAAGAAGTCTGTAACATACAATGGTAAAAACATTAGATTGGCAGCAGACTTATCCACAGAGACCTGGCAGGCCAGAAAGAACTGGCATGATATATTCAGAGCACTAAATGAGAAAAACATGCAGCCAAGAATACTATATCCAGCTAGGCTATCATTGAAAATAGAAGGAGAGATAAAAAGCTTCCAGGACAAACAAAAACTGAAAGAATTTGCAAACATCAAGCCAGGTCTACAGGAAATATTGAAAGGGGTCCTCTAAGCAAAGAGAGACCCTAAAAGTAGTAGATCAGAAAGAACCAGAGACAATATATAGTAACAGTCACCATACAGGCAATACAATAGTACTAAATTCATATCTCTCAATAGTTACCCTGAATGTTAATGGGCTAAATGCCCCAATCAAAAGACACAGAGTATCACAATGGATAAAAACAAAACCCATCAATATGCTGCCTACAAGAAACTTATTTAGACCCAAAGACACCTCCAGATTTAAAGTGAGGGGGTGGAAAACAATTTACCATGCTAATAGAAATCAGAAGAAAGCTGGGGTGGCAATCCTTATATCAGATAAATTTGATTTTAAGCCAAAGACTATAATAAGAGATGAAGGACACCATATCATACTCAAAGGGTCTGTACAAAAAGAAGATCTAACAATTTTAAATATCTGTGCCCCTAACATGGGAGCAGCCAACTATATAAACCAATTAGTAACAAAATCAAAGAAACACATCGACAATAATACAATAATTGTCGGGGACTTTAACACCCCCCCCTCACCGAAATGGACAGATCATCCAAGCAAAAGATCAACAAGGAAATAAAGGCCTTAAATGAGACACTGGACCAGAAGGACATCACAGATATATTCAGAACATTTCATCCCAAAGCAACAGAATACACGTTCTTCTCTAGTGCACATGGAACATTCTCCAGAATAGATCACATCCCGGGTCATAAATCAGGTCTCAACTGGTATCAAAAGATTAGGATCATTCCCTGCATATTTTCAGACCACAATGCTCTGAAGCTAGAACTCAATCACAAGAGGAAATTTGGAAAGAACCCAAGTACATGGAGACAAAACAGCATCCTTCTAAAGAATGAATGGGTCAACCAGGAAATTAAAGAAGAATTGAAAAAAATCATGGAAACAAATGATAATGAAAACACAATGGTTCAAAATCTGTGGGACACAACAAAGACAGACCTGAGAGGAAAATATACAGTGGTACAAACTTTTCTCAAGAAACAAGAAAGGGGGGGGCGCCTGGGTGGCTCAGTGGGTTAAGGCCTCTGCCTTTGGCTCGGGTCATGGTCTCAGGGTTCTGGGATTGAGCCCCGCATCGGGCTCTCTGCTCAGCAGGGAACCTGCTTCCTCCTCTCTCTACCTGTCTCTCTGACTACTTGTGATCTCTGTCTATCAAATAAATAAAAAATCTTAAAAAAAAAAAAGAAACAAGAAAGGTCTCAAATACACAACCTAACCCTACACCTAAAGGAGCTGGAGAAAGAACAACAAAGAAAGCCTAAACCCAGCAGGAGAAGAGAAATCATAAAGATCAGAGCAGAAATCAATGAAATAGAAACAAACATACAAACAAACAAAAAAACCAATAGAACAAATTAACGAAACTAGGAGCTGGTTCTTTGAAAGAATTAATAAGATTGATAAACCCCTGGCCAGACTTATCAAAAAGAAAAGAAAAAGACCCAAATAAAAAAAATCATGAATGAAAGAGGAGAGATCACAACCAACACCAAAGAAATACAAAAAATTATAAGAACATACTATGAGCAACTCTACGCCAACAAATTCAACAATTTGGAAGAAATGGATGCATTCCTAGAGACATATAAACTACCACAACTGAACCAGGAAGAAATAGAAAACCTGAACAGACCCATAACCAGTAAGGAGATTGAAACAGTCATCAAAAATCTCCAGACAAACAGAAGCCCAGGGCCAGATGGCTTCCCAGGGGAATTCTACCAAACATTTAAAGAAGAATTAATTCCTATTCTCCTGAAACTGTTCCAAAAAATAGAAATGGGAGGAAAACTTCCAAACTCTTTTTTTTTTAAATTTTTTTTAATTTTTTTTATTTCTTTTCAGCGTAACAGAATTCATAGTTTTACACCACACCCAGTGCTCCATGCAATGCGTGCCCTCCACAATACCCACCACCAGACTCATTTTATGAGGCCAGCATCACCTTGATCCCAAAACCAGAGAAGGATCCCATCAAAAAAGAGAATTACAGGTCAATATCCTTGATGAACACAGATGCTAAAATTCTCACCAAAATACTAGCCAATAGGATCCAACAGTACATTTAAAGGATTATTCACCACGACCAAGTAGGATTTATTCCAGGGCTGCAAGGTTGGTTCCACATCCACAAATCAATCAATGTGATACAATACATTAATAAAAGAAAGAACAAGAACCATATGATACTCTCAATAGATGCTGAAAAAGCATTTGACAAAGTACAGCATCCCTTCCTGATCAAAACTCTTCAAAGTGTAGGGATAGAGGGCACATACCTCAATATTATCAAAGCCATCTACGAAAAACCCACCGCAAATATCATTCTCAATGGAGAAAAACTGAAAGCTTTTCCACTAAGCTCAGGAACATGGCACGGATGTCCATTATCATCACTGCTATTCAACATGGTACTAGAAGTCCTAGCCTCATCAATCAGACAACAAAAAGAAATTAAAGGCATCCAAATCGGAAAAGAAGAAGTCAAACTATTACTCTTTGCAGATGATATGATACTATATGCGGAAAACCCAAAAGACTCCACTCTAGAACTGCTAGAACTTGTACAGGAATTCAGTAAAGTGTCAGGATATAAAATCAATGCACAGAAGTCAGTTGCATTTCTCTACACCAACATAAGACAGAAGAAAGAGAAATTAAGGAGTCCATCCCATTTACAATTGCACCCAAAACCACAAGATACCTAGGAATAAACCTAACCAAAGAGACAAAGAATCTATACTCAGAACACTATAAAGTACTCATGAAAGAAATTGAGGAAGACACAAAGAAATGGAAAAATGTTCCATGCTCCTGGATTGGAAGAACCAATATTGTGAAAATGTCTATGCTACCTAAAGCAATCTACACATTTAATGCAATCCCCATCAAAATCCCACCCATTTTTTTCAAAGAAATGGAACAAATAATCCTAAAATTTATATGGAACCAGAAAAGACCTCGAATAGCCAAAGGAATATTGAAAAAGAAAGCCAAAGTTGGTGGCATCACGATTCCGGATTTCAAGCTCTATTACAAAGCTGTCATCATCAAGACAGTATGGTACTGGCACAAAAACAGACACA
>PISX010038501.1:0-10160 GCA_004024625.1 Mellivora capensis
TTTTTTTTTTTTTTTAAAGATTTTATTTATTTATTTGACAGAGAGATCACAGTAGACAGAGAGGCAGGCAGAGAGAGAGAGAGAGGGAAGCAGGCTCCCTGCTGAGCAGAGAGCCCGATGTGGGACTCGATCCCAGGACCCTGAGATCATGACCCGAGCCGAAGGCAGCGGCTTAACCCACTGAGCCACCCAGGCGCCCCAGATAAATCTTTATTAAGGAAGACTGTTCCTGGAACATGAAATCAAAGATGGGAAACAGAATACATTTTGTCACAGAGAAGTAACATCACAAATGGTGTCTTATAGTGTCTAGCATTGTTAGAACCATCCAGCTACCCCCCAAAATTCAAGTGGCTTGGAATGTATTTGATAATAGCCACGAATCAGCCATGTTGCCCTCGATGTGGAAGGCTATTTGGTGGTATGCATCAGATGCCTTAAAAAGTACGTGTCCTCTTGACCCAATATTTGACTTCCAGAAATTGAATCCCCAAACTCCTGGGATTCACTGTGTAGTCCACGCAGTAGAAGACATTGCAGCTGTTAAAAACCAGGTAGCAGGGCAGGGGGGATCCAAGATGGCAGCCCAGGAAGAACCTGAGCTCACCTCTGCTCATGCCACATATGGATCTACAGCTGCATATGGATCATTTCTCTTTGAGAAAGATCTCAAAGCGAGACAAACTGCTTCTTTACAGGAAAGGATAAAAGGACCCTATCAAAATGGGTGGGAGAGGCAGAGACGCCGTCTTGGCAAAAACCTCACACTCTCAACCCAGCCACGTGCTGACCCACAACAGGGAAGGCTCTCCCCAGGCCAGCATCTGTCCAAGAGCTCCTGGGATTTGCACCAGGGAGATGAGCGCCCCCCCCCCCAAAACACCTGTCCTGGAAAAGCAAGGGGATGATGTGCAAGGAACCCAAAATGCTACAAGAAACTGAAATTTCCCTCTTTAAAGGTCTCGCAAGCAGTCCTCTTCACCCTATTCATTTATTCACTGGATCACTGAATGATCCAGTCCAAAAGCAATTTGAAAAGCACCTGGACTGTACGTAAAGGAGACTCATTTCCTGGTCTGGGGGCTTCTGCTGGAGTGGCAGTGGACAGCTGGGGTTCTCTCTAGAGACAATAGTGCCAGCAGATGCTATCTGGGTCCTCTCCACTTACTGGGGCAGGCAGGCCCATTCAGACACAGCACCCTCCCCTGCCCCACTGGGAGGCAGGAGGAAGGGTGGGGAGGGGGCGGTCCTAGCATGGTCCCCTTGCCCTGCTGAAGCCACCCTGCTCCCTAGCTGGGGTAGATAGTCACCAATGCCCATGGCATTCTCCCACTCTTTGCTAAAATCATCAGCACAAGTGGTTATCACACTCTCCCACACCCTCATTGGGGCTGGTGACTTTGAGTGGTCGTGGCTTTCTGGAGCACCCAATCTGGGGCCAGCGAGCCCAGTGCAAGCAATGCACTCTCTAGCAGGACGGCTGAAGTCCTCAGGTGCACACAGTCGCAGCATTATCCCACTGCATTTCTGAAGTCAGACAGTGGGCCCCACCCCTGCTCTGTCCAGCTGCCCTGCTAAAGTCAGCACACACAGACTGCACAGGGGATACCCCTTGTTTGCCTGGCCCTGGTGGCCAAGGGGGCTGGCTTTCCTGAGCTCCCAGGGACTATAACAGACAGTTATAAATTCTAAGACAGTTCCCGGCAAGCCAACACCTTGTGCAGGCACAGTCCAGACAGCGGACTGAAACACACACCCAGTCCTGTGAAAAGGCCTATTTACTAATCCTAGAGCTACAGCCTGGGGGACAGGCTTCAGGTTTCCCACACTGCTAGAGGCTAGTGAGGCGCTCCCAGAGAACATAAGCAGGGAGACACCATTCTTGCATGACCTTTGGTCTTGCTACGGCTTGACAAGACCCCCCAGAAAGGAGTTTATATATTCATCTGAAGCCCCGAGTTTTGCAACTGTCACCCAGGGGACACCTCCAGATCTCCTGACCTGGAGGCTGGCAGGGATGATGAATGCAGCCCCACAGGACTGTAGAAACATATACATATTCTTTAAAAGCTTTTAAAAGCTGCTGCCTGAGGGTCTGGCTTCCAGTTGGCCTGAAACTAGGTGCGAAATGAGATCCTTTCCCTTGTAACATGGACAGATGTTGACATGCCCTGATATATCAAGAATAACTCGGGTTGTTTGGACAATCACCAAAATTCAGGAGACAACCAAGAACTAGGGCAAAGTTGAACTGTAAGGTTCATCACGTACACAAGGTCACTGCTTTAAGAACTGGGAGAGGTAGCTTGTTTTGCCTAATGCACTGAAACAGACAAAGGAAGTCAACCAAAATGAGGAAACAGAAATATGTTCCAAAAGAAAGAACAGGACAAAACCTCAGAAAAAGACCTCTGTAATGATACAGAGATACGTAATCCAGCTGGTGAAGAATTCAAATGATCATAAAGATGCTCACTGAATTTGGGGAAAAAATGGAAGAACCCAGTGAGAACTTCAACAAAGAGGTAGGAAATATTTTTAAAGTACCAAAAAGAAGGGGCACCTGGGTGGCTCAGTGGGCTAAGCCTCTGCCTTCGGCTCAGGTCATGGTCTCAGGGCCCTGGGATCAAGCCCGATATCGGGCTCTCTGCTCAGCGGGGAGCCTGCTTCCCCCTCTCTCTCTGCCTGCCTCTCTGCCTCCTTGTGATCTCTTTATGTCAAATAAATAAATAACATCTTAAAAAAAAAAAAGTACCAAACAGGAGTCACAGTGTTAAAGAATATAAAAACTGAACTGAAAAATACACGAGAGGGGTTCAACAGCAGGCTGAATGAACCAGAAGAATGGATCAGCAACCTGGAAGACAAAGCACTGGAATTCACCCAGACAGAGCAATAAAAAGAAAAAATAATTTTAGAGGCAGCTGGTGGCTCAATTGGTTGGGCATCCAACTCTTGATTTTGGCTCAGGTCATGGTCGAACAGTTGTGAGATCAAGCTCCACATCAAGCTCAGCGCTGAGCCATGCATAAAGCTCCACACTCGGTGGGGAGTCTGCTTGAGATTCTCAACCTGTTCCTCTGCTCTTCCTCTCTCTCTCTTTCTCCCTAAATAAATAAAATCTTAAAAAGAAAAAAGAATTGTAAAAATAGAGATAACTTAAGAGACCTGTAAGATAACATCAGGTAGAATAACATCCACATTATAGGGGTCCCAGAAGGAGAAGAGAAAATGAAAGGGGCAGAAATCTTTTTTGCCAAAAACTCCCTAACCTGGGGGGGGGGGGGGAGGTGGAACAGACATCAAGGTACAGGAAGCCCAAAGAGTTCTAAATGAAATGAACCCAAAAAGATCCACACCAAGGCACATTATAATTAAAATGTCATAAGTTAAAGAGAAAATCTTAAAAGCATCAAGAGAAAAGCAACTTGTTACATACAAGAGAAACCCCACAAGACTATGAGCAGACTTTTCTGCAACTTCCAACCACAAATATTCTACCCGGCAAGGTTATCATTCAGAAGTGAAGAAGAGACAAAATTTTCCAAATAAGTCAAAGCTAAAAGAATTCATCACCACTAAACCAGCTTTATAAGAAATGTCAAAGGTACTTCTTCTAAACTTAAATGGAATTAATTAACAACAACAACAACAAAATGCAAAAGTAAAGATTTTGCTGGAAAAGACAAATATATATAGTAAAGGTAGTGGTTAAATCACTTATGAAGTCAGTGTGAAGGTTAAAAGACAGAAGTAGTAGAATTAGCTAAAACTACATTAGTTATAAGATATATAAAATAAAAAGAGGTAAAGTGTAATGTCAAACACATAAAAACCTTGGGGGGGATAGTAAAAATGTAGAGTTTGAGAATGTATTCAAATTCAAATTCAACCTAAAGGAGACTGGTATATATACATAGTATATTCTATGTAAACTTTGTGGTAACCATAAAGCAAAATTTATAGTAATACATAAAAAAATGAGAAAAGAATCCAAACATAACACTAATGACAAAAAAGGAGCACAGAGAAAGTACAAAAACAGCCAGAAAACAATTAACAAAATGGCAATGATTACATACCTATCAATAAGTACTTTAAAATGTCAATGAACTAAATTCTCCAATCAAAAGACATAGAGTGGCTGAATGGATTAAAACACACACATGCACACACATACACACACACACCACCACCAACAACAACAACAAGACCCATATATGCAGCCTACATAGAAGAGACTCAATTCAGAAGTAAGGACACAAACAGACTGAAAGTGAAGGAATGGAAAAATATATTCCATGCAAATGGAAACCAACAGAAAGCTTGTGTAGCTATACTTATATCCAACAAATTAGACTTTAAAACAGAGACTGTAATAAAAGTCAAAGAAAGGCATTATGTAGTGATAAAGAGGTTAATCCAGCAAAAAGATACAGAATTTATAAATATATAAGTACCCAACATTGGAGCACCAAAGTACATAGAGCAAATATTAACAGACATAAAGGGGGAAATCAACAGCAATATGATAATAGCAGGGAACTTTAGCACCCTACTTACATCAATGGATAGATCATCCAGACAGAAAATTAGTAAGGAAACAGCAGCCTTATTTGAGACATTAGACCATATGGACTTAATAGATATATACAGAACTGTCCATCCAAAAGCAGCAGAATACACATTCTTCTCAAGTGCACACAGAACATTCCCCATGATAGATCACATTAGGCCACAAAATAAATCTCAATAAACTGATGAAGATTAAACTCATTTCAAGCATCTTTTCTGACTACAATGGTATGAAACTAAGAATTAATTACAGGAAGAAAACTGGAAAAACCACAAACACTTGGAAATTAAACAACATGCTACTGAACAACTACCAGAACAAAATCAAAGAAGAAATAAAAAAATACCGAGAGACTAATTAAAACAGAAAAATGGCATAACAAAATCTGTGGATGTAACTATAGCAGTTCTAAGAGGAAAGTTCATAGTAATACAGGTCTACCTCAAGAATCAAGAAAAATCTCAAATAAAAAATCTAATTTTACACCTAAAGGAACTAGAAAAAGAGCAAATGAAATCCATGGGTAGTAGAAGGAAGAAGATTAGAACAGAAATAAATAAAATAGAGAGTAAAAAGACGACAGAAAAGATAAATGAAAATAAGGGCTGGTTCTTAGAAAAGGTAAATAAAATTGACAAACCTTCAGCTAGACTCACCAAGAAAATAAAAAAGAAAGAACTCAAATAAATAAAATAAAAAAGGAAAGAGAAGTTACAAGAGATACCATAGAAATACAAATGATTATAAGAGACTACTATGAACAATTACATACCAACAAATTGAGCAAACCAGAAGAAAGGGATAAATTCCAAAAAACATACAATCTTCTAAAGCTGAATCAAGAAGAAATAGAAAATCTGAATAGAGTGATCTCTAGCAAGGATACTGAGGCTAAATCTTCCCAACAAGCAAAAGTCCACATGGCTTCACAGGTGAAGTCTATCAAACATTTGAAGAAGATTTAATACCTATCCTTAAACTCTTCCAAAAAGTTGAAGAGGAGAGAACACGCACAAACTCATTTTAAGAAGCCAGCCTCACCCTGATCAAAAACTGGATAAGGACAACAACAACAAAAGAAAATTTAAAGCCCAATACCCCTGAAGAACATAGATACAAAACTCCTCAACAAAATGTCAGCAAACCAAACCCAACAATAAAGGATCATACACTGTGATCAACTGGGATTTACTCCAGGGATGCAAGGATGGTTCAATACCCACAAATCAAGTAGTACATCACATTAGCGAAATGAAAGATAAAAATGATATGATCATCTCAATAGATGCAAAAAAGTACTTGGCAAAATTCAACATCCATTTATGACTAAAACTTCTCAACAAAGTGGATACAGAGTGAATGTACTTCCACATAATAAAGGCCGCATATGACAGACACAATGCTAATACTATTCTCAATGATGAAAAGCTGAAAACCTTTCCTCTAAGATCAGGAACAAGAGAAGAAGCCCCACCCTCCCCACTTTTAGTCAACATAATATTGGAAATCCTAGCCACAGCAATTAGGCAAGGAAAAGGAATAAAGTTCATCTAAATAGGAAAAGAAGAAGTAAAACATTCACTATTTGGAGATGACATGATATTATATGGAGAGAACCCTAAAGATTCCACCAAAGGCAAGGGGAACAAAAGCAAAAATAAACAAAACAAATGGGACTACATCAACCCCAAAAGTTTCTGCACAGAGAAAGAAACCATCAACCAAATGAAAAGGCAACCTATATATTCAACAAGGTGTTAACATCCAAATATATAAAGAACAACAACTTAAAAACAAAAAACAAACAATCCAGTTTAAAAATGGGCAAAGGATCTGAATAGACATTTCCCCATAGAACACATACAGACGGCCAAAAGGCACATGAAAAGATGTTCAGTATCACTAATCGTCAGGGAAATGCAAATCAAAACTGCAATGAGATATCACCTTCCACCTGTCAGAATGGCTAGTATCGAAAGGATAAGAAATAACAAGTGTTAGAAAGGACATGAAGAAAACGGAACCCTCATGGACTGTTGGCAGGAAAGTATATTGGGGCATGACTACAGAAACAGTATGGGGGCTCCTCAAAAAATTAAAAATAGAACTACCATATGACCGAATAATTCCACTTCTGTATTTAAAGAAAATGGAAATACTAACTCATAGAGACAGAAGTACCCCTATGTTTGCTGCAGCATTATTTACAATAACCAGGATATGGAAACAATCTAAGTGTCCAACAATAGTTGAATGGAAAAAGAAGACATGGCCTGTGTGTGTGTGTGTGTGTGTGTGTGTGTGTGCGTGCGCACAATGGAATATTAGCCATAAAAAGAATAAAATCTTGCCATTTGTAACAACACAGATGGATCCTGAGTGTTAGGTTAAGTGAAATAAGTCAGAGAAAGTCAAATACTGTATGATTTCACTTGTATGTAGAATCTAAAAAACAAAACAAACAAAGCCCAGATACAGAGAACAGACTGGTAGCTGCCAGAGAGGAGAGGGGTTGGTAGGTGTGAAAAAGATCAAGGGAACCAGAAGTACAAAATTCCGGTTGTAAAATAAGTAAGTCATGAGAATGTAATGTAGAGCATAGAGAATGTGATCAGTGTTATTGTATTACATTTGTATGGTGACAGATGGTAACTAGACTTACTGAGCTGATCATTTCACACTGTACACAAAAATTGAATCACTGTGTTATACACCCGAAACTAACATAACATTGTATGTCAGTTATACGTCAACAAAAATTTTTAAATTAGGTAGATTTATATATAACATGGAAATAAGTCCACAATGTAATTAGTTTAAGAAAATGTTATTCAAAGAGGGGCGCCTGGGTGGCTCAATTAAGCATCTGCCTTCAGCTCAGGTCTTGATCCTGGGATCCTGGGACCGAGTCCTGCATTGGGCTCCCTGCTCAGTGGGGACCGTGCTTCTCCCTCTGCCTGCCACTCCCCCTGCTTGTGCTCACTTGCTCTCTCTCTGACAAATACATAATAAAATCTTTAAAATAAATAAATTAAAACACTGTATTAGTTATTAATATTTTTTAAAAGAAAATGTTATTAAAAGGTATAAGATATTGGGGCACCTGCATGGCTCAGTGGGATAAGCCTCTGCCTTCGGCTCAGGTCATGATCCCGGGGTCCTGGGATGGAGCCCTGCATCGGGCTCTCTGCTCAGCGGGGAGCCTGCTTCCCCCCCCCCCCGCCCCTCTGCCTGTGTCTCTACCTACTTGTGATCTCTGTCAAGTAAATAAATAAAATCTTTTTAAAAAAAGCCGGGGAAGCCGGCTACAGAGACAGAGCCAAGGAGTGAGCTCTCAGCTCGGGGTTACCTTGAACCGGTCTCAGGCTGGGTGAGCTCGGAGCGCGGCCGGAGGAAAGAGAGACGGGAGTGATTGGGGCTTTTCTCTGAGGGCGCACTGCGGAGTGGGACCCCAAGCTCTCAGCTCCTCTGGGCCGGAGATTGGGAGGTCACCATTTTTATTCCCGTCCTCCAGACTCTACGGAAAGCACTCAGGGAACAAAAGCTCCCGAAAACGAAAGCGAAACCGAGCGGATTACTTAGCCCGGCCCCTGGTAAGGGTGGTGCAGCTCTGCCTCGGGCAAAGACACTTGAGAATCACTACAACAGGCCCCTCCCCCAGAAGATCAACAAGAAATCCAGCCAAGACCAAGTTCACTTAACAAGGAGAGCAGCGGAATTCCAGAGGAGGAGAAAGCAAAGCACAGAAGTCATGGCTTTCTCCCCATGATTCTTTAGTCTTGCAGTTAATTTAATTTTTTTTCTTTAATTTTATTTTTTGTCTTTTTTTCTTTTTCTGTTAAATTTTTTTAAACTTTTACCCTTTTTTAACATTTTTTAACTAGTTTATCTTAACAATACCTTTCCAAAAAAATAATAATCTTTTTTGAACCTTCATTATTATAGTCATATTTTATCCTTCATAGTATTTAACTTTATTTTTTTATATTCACATAAGGGTTTTTTTCTTCTACAAAATTTGGTGTATAACTTCCTCTAGTGGATCAAAATATACCCTAAATCTAGCTCCGGGCTTGTTCTAGTCTCCAGCCTGAGCAAATTCTCTCCACTTTCTTTTTCTTTATTCTCCCAATCAACTTACTTTATCAACTCCTTTTTTTTAGAAATTAAAAAAAAATTTATTTTTCATCTTTATAGGCATATTCCATCCCTTCATTGTGTTTACCCTTATGTTTTTCATTCTTTAAAATTTTCATTCTTTAAAATTTTGGGAGGTACTTTCTTCTAAGAGACCAAAACACCCCACAATTAAGTGGGTGACCCTGTTCTAGTCACCAGTTTAATATATATATTTTTTTTATTTTTTATATTTTTTCTGTGTTTGCTTTCTTTTTTAAATTTTTTTTTCTGAACTTCTTTTTATCCCCTTCCTCCTCCCCACGATTTGGGGTCTCTTCTGATTTGGTTAAAGCACATTTTCCTGGGGTCTTTGCCACCTTTTTAGTATTTTATTTGCTCCTTCATATACTCTTATCTGGAAAAAATGACAAGGCGGAAAAACTCACCACAAAAAAAAAAGAACAAGAAGCAGTACTGAAGGCTAGGGACCTAATCAATACAGATATTGGTAATATGTCAGATCTAGAGTTCAGAATGACGATTCTCAAGGTTCTAGCTGGGCTCGGAAAAGGCATGGAAGATATTAGAGAAATGCTCTCTGGAGATATAAAAGCCCTTTCTGGAGAAATAAAAGAACTAAAATCTAATCAAGTTGAAATAAAAAAAGCTATTAATGAGGTGCAATAAAAAATGGAGGCTCTTACTGCTAGGATAAATGAGGCAGAAGAAAGAATTAGTGATATAGAAGACCAAATGACAGAGAATAAAGAAGCTGAGCAAAAGAGGGACAAACAGCTACTGGACCATGAGGGGAGAATTCGAGAGATAAGTGACACCATAAGACGAAGCAACATTAGAATAATTGGGATGCCAGAAGAAGAAGAGAGAGGGGAGCAGAAGGTATATTGGAGAGAATTATTGTAGAGAATTTCCCTAATATGGCAAAGGGAACAAGCATCAAAATCCAGGAGGTGCAGAGAACCCCCCTCAAAATCAACAAGAATAGGTCCACACCCCATCACCTAATAGTAAAATTTACAAGTCTTAGAAACAAACAGAAAATCCTGAAAGCAGCCCAGGAAAAGAAGTCTGTAACATACAATGGTAAAAGTATTAGATTGGCAGCAGACTTATCCACAGAGACCTGGCAAACCAGAAAGAGCTGGCATGATATATTCAGAGCACTGAACGAGAAAAACATGCAGCCAAGAATACTATATCCAGCTAGGCTATCATTGAAAATAGAAGGAGAGATAAAAAGCTTCTAGGACAAACAAAAACTGAAAGAATTTGCAAACACCAAACCAGCTCTACAGGAAATATTGAAAGGGGTCCTCTAAGCAAAGAGAGAGCCTAAAAATAGTAGATCAGAAAGGAACAGAGACAATATACAGTAACAGTCACCTTACAGGCAATACAATGGCACTAAATTCATATCTCTCAATAGTTACCCTGAATGTTAATG
>PISX010038502.1:0-10163 GCA_004024625.1 Mellivora capensis
TAAATATCACTTGTCATCAGGGAAATGCAAATCAAAACTGCAACGAGATGTCACCTCACACCTGTCAGAATAGTGAGACTCAGAATCACAGGAAAACACATACGTTGGTAAGGATGTGGAGAGAAAGGAATCTTCACACACTGTTGGTGGGAATGCAAACTGGAGTAGCCATGGTGGAAAGACGGTATGGAGGTTTTCTGAAAAATTAAAAATAGATTCTGTGATCCAGTTAGCTCACTACTGGGCATTTACCTAAAGAGTACAAACTAATTTGAAAAGATATATGCACCCTGATGTTTATTTTGATAGGTGACTGGATAAACATGTGGGGGCCCCTGGGGGTTCAGTTGGGTAAGCATCTGGCTTCAGCTCAGGTCATAATCTCAGGATCCTGGGATGAGCCCTGGGTCCAGGATCAGGCTCCCTGCTCGGTGGGGAGTCTGCCTGTCCCTCTCCCTCTGCCCCACCCCTAGCTTGTGCATATGTGCACGTGCTCTCTCTCTCTCTCCCTCCATCAAATAAATATATAAAATCTTATTTATCTATTTATTTTTATAAAATCTTTTTAAAAAAGATGTGGTATATATGTACAATGGAACACTATTCAGCCATAAAAAAAAGAAATCTTGCCATTTGGAATTATATGGATGGAGCTAGAGAGTATGGTGCTAGGCGAAATAAGGCAGTAGAGAAAGACAAATACCATATGATTTTACTCCTGTGTGGAATTTAAGAAACAAAACAAATGAACAAACAAGAAGAAGGAGACAGACCAAAATCAAACTCTTAGCTACAGAGAAAAAACAAGTGGTTACCAAAGTGGCAGGGCAGGGGCTAGATTTGGGTGAAATAGGTGATGCGGATTAAGAGTGTCTGGGTGGGGACACCTGGGTGGCTCAGATGGTTGAGCGGCTGCCTTCGGCTCAGGTCATGATCCCAGCGTCCTGGGATCGAGTCCCACATTGGGCTCCTTGCTCGGCAGGGAGCCTGCTTCTCCCTCTGCCTCTGCCTGCCACTCTGTCTGCCTGTGCTCGCTCGCTCTCTCGCTCTCTCTCACAAATAATTAATTAAAAAAAAAAAAAAAAGAGTGTCTGGGTGGCTCAGTCCATTAAGCCTCTGCCTTCTGCTCAGGTCAAGATCCCAGGGTCCTGGGATGGAGCTCCTTGCTCAGTGCGGAACCTGCTTCTCCCTCTCCCTCTTCTTGACACTCCCCCTGCTTGTACTCACTCTCTCTGTCAAATAAAATTTTTTTAAAAAAGATTTTTTAAATTTATTTGACAGACAGAGATCACAAGTAGGCAGAGAGGCAGGCAGAGAGAGAGGGGGAAGCAGGCTCCCTGCTGAGCAGAGAGCCCGATGTGGAGCTCGATTCCAGGACCCTGGGATCATAACCCGAGCCGAAGGCAGAGGCTTTAGCCCACTGAGCTACCTAGGAGCCCCCAAATAAATACAATCTTTTAAAAAAGTACACTTGCTTTGATGAACAGTGAGTAACATATAGAGTTGTTGAACACTATGTTGTACAGCTGAAACTAATACAACACTGTATGTTAATTACACTGGAGAAAAAAAAAAGAAATGGAAGTATCTTCTCCATCCCTCAATTTTTTAAAAGATTTTATTTATTTATTTGACACAGAACATGAGTTGGGGCTGGGGGAGAAGCAGGCTCTCCTCTGAGCAGGGCGCTGGGCATGGGGCTTGATGCCTGTCTGAGATCATAACCTGACTTGGAGGGCACCACCTCTCACTTCTTGAAGCTGAATAACTTTTCTTCTGTTGTATGGGTGACTGAGGATGCGACTGCCTGCAGGGTTCCCTTTGTGTGAGAAGTACTGGTTGAAAACTGGCCCTTCTTGTCCCTTTTCACTGAGATCAGTTACGGTTCCTTAGCTCTGCCCCACAGTTGCCACCTGCTAGATGGCTCCGGGGAGGCTTCTCAGTCCCTGGGCAGGGCGGGGACATTGCCGCAGTCTAGGGGGATGTAGGTGGCCTGTTTTGACTCAGACGATCTTAACAGTGACCATGTCCTCGGAGAATTGAGAGGCAGCGATCTATTGCGGAGTGATTCCATCATTGTCAGAATGAAGACTTCTGTCTAGTATCCCATAGACTCACCCATCAGGGGGATTGTGATGAAACGCAGTTTTCTGGTAGGTCTGGTTATGGATGGGATTAACTCGTGTAATTACCAGAAAGAGTTGGATCATGACCACCGGGAGTGATTGGATCACTGCTGAGAAAGAGTCCCCGCCTTCTATTTTCCACGTCAGAAACATTTTCTAAACTGAACCCATTCTAAACCCAGAAGTCGCTTTTCACCTGAAGTGATGCTTAGGTTTTGGTTCCAATGATGTTTTTCTGAATCTGACCGAAGTTCTGGAAGGATGTCCGGCCCGGGTATCTGCCTGGGTATCTTTTTGCCAAAAGTGCCATGTCAGACTCTGGCTGTTCAACACTCAAAGACCAAAATGCAGCGAGACTCGTTATTGTGTCTGGAGAGTCACGTCTAACTGTCTGTGTTTGCAGAGAAGGGTGAGAGTTTTAGGAACCGACCCGCAGCGATACGTATCCCGGCGATCGAGCGCCTTCTGGCCGGCTTTAGGCTCAGACATCTAACCTCCGGCCCCGCTGTCACTCAGGCGTGAGGGGGCGAGGCTTTGCGAATTGTCCAATCAGAGGTGGCGGCGGCGAGGCGGTGGGTGGGGCGACGCGCCGCAACCACCCCGGACGTCGCTGCTCCTCTCAGCCTCCCTGGGGGGATCGCGGGTCGCCTGTATTTAAAGGTGCCACGTTGCTCCGCCGCCGTTTCTTTCGCGCTGGGCGCTCCACTGGCGCCGTTTTTTAAGGGGGGGCCGCCGGGGGACCCAGGAAACCGAGAAATGGTGAGCGTGCCTGGTGGGGTGCGGAGACGGGCGCTGAGGGGCTGGTTGGAACCGGCCGGAACCGGCTGTGGCGGGACCCCCGCGGTCATCTCCGGAGTCTGCGGACCCGAGTCGTTGGTGGCGCCCCTGGGACCTCGGTCCCCAGCGGCGCGCACCTTGCGCGCCGGCCCGACAGCGGGAACCGTGGCGTCCGGGCTGCCCCGTCCTGTGCGCGGCGACTTCGGCCCTGGATCGTCTTGGCAGCTCTGCACCCGCAGCCGCGTCTCCTCCAGTTGTGCGGTGACCGCGGGGAGGCTCGTCAGGGGACCCGTCGTGACTCGTTCTCGAGTTCGTGCGTGGGAGGCGCTGTGGTCTCTGGGGTCCCCAGGCCCTTCTTTTCCCCCACGGGGGCCCCGTTTCCTCCTGATGTTTGGGAAGCAAGGGTCTGAAACCTCTGACCCTGCCCACCCAGCCCCGCTGTCCCTTGGGCAGGCAATAAATACCTACTTTTCCAGTTCCTTCCTGCCTTCCCTGACGCCAACTTCCCTTTCTCAGTTCACTTTGTCGTTGTCAACCATCGATCCCATGGGTGTATTTCAAACAGACCCACTATTTTTTTTTTAAGATTTTATTTATTTATTTGACAGACGGAGATTCCAAGTAGGCAAGAGAGGTAGGCAGAGAGAGAGAGGGAAGCAGGCTCACCCCTGAGCAGAGAGCCCGATGTGGGTGGGGCTCCATCCCAGGACCCTGGGATCATGACCTGAGCCGAAAGCAGAGGCTTTAACCCACTGAGCCACCCAGGCGCCCCCAGACCCACTATTTTACTTGTTTATTATTTAGCCACAGTCAGTGAATAGCTGTTGTTTTTTTTTTAATTTTTATTTTTCCTGTGTGGATATTTTACTTGAGAGAAACGCCGAGAATAATCACCTGGAACTGCTTTTGTATGAAATCCTTGTGCCTCTCCCCCTAGGATCTTTCCTGGGCACGGACATCCTGTGGGAAGTACTTTGGGTGGCGGTGTACCTCTTTGAGACTTTCCCAGGTGTTCTGTCCTGTCAGCACAGTTCCAGGTCAGCGCTGCCCCTCTCTGAGTAAGGCGCTTTTAAAAGATTTATTCACTTGATTTTAGTCTTAGTTTTTCAATGTATAAAACCTCGTGTACTCAGTAGAGGTTCAAACACAGTATGAAGTATTTCCAAAGAGGCAAGAGAAGGGTAATTTCAGAAAAATAATGCCTGTACTGCATTGCATGTGTTAAAAATTCTGTCCCCCCCCCTTTTTTCCCTCCCAGCGTGGCTAGTAATATTCTGAGATCTCTTATTTTGGGTGAATTGAAATGGATTTTCAGGGCTTAGATTTGTAGATCAGAAGTGTTCAAGTATGATTAAGTTCCTGAAGCAGTTACTTGCCACGGAAATAATAATTAACACCTTTCCCCCCGCCCCAGGAATGCAAGAATTACTTGTGAGGGTTCTTGTTGAATTAGCAGAGGCCCTTTGAATTTTCTTCTCTCTTTCCTACATAAACACTGGGTTTGAGTGATTTTGCTGGACTCTTCAAGCTGGGTTCATGTGATTTAAAGTATCAGTGGTTTTCAAGCCACTTTCAGGGGGAAGCAGAAATTGAGGTTGGTGTCTCTAAGCTAAGACCCCCTTATTAGATTCTATTTTGTTTTGTTGAGGTAATCTCTGTACCCACCCTGGGGCTTGAACTTACGACCCCCCGGATCAAGGGTTGCATGCTCTACAGACTGAGCCAGCCAGATGCCCCTTAAACGAAGACCCCCTTAAGCTCAAGAGGGCAAGTGCTTGAAGGCCCAGTTGTTCTTGCCCCCCCCCCCCTTCCCGATTCTCCCTGCAGGTGTCCTGTTTGCTCACACCCATAGGGAGTTGGGGAAATCTGGGATAGCACTTGGATCAGTGAGTGGGTGAGGTGATGAGGCTGTGATGCCTTTCGGAAGTTGTAGCTATGTAGGTGTGCTCTGAGTATAAATTAGGTATATCCAGAAAGTCTGGGAGTCGAGTTCTGTGTTCTGGGTTAGGATCAGTGAGTGGGGAAGTTGTTTGGCTGAGAACCTTGAACTGAATCCTGATGAGAGTTTCCTCACCTGGGAGAATGGAAGCCTGAGGGAGGGAGGGAGTGGTTCCATTTCACCCTGGAGAGGGGAGGGTGTGCAGGGCTCCCAGGGTTCACGCCTGTGGCTGCTCAGGTGCCCCTGCCCTCCCTCACCAGGGACTGACCCACTCTGGGGGCTTCTGTCCCCACCGGCTGAGTCTAGAATGCAGAAGCTTCTGAACGTGCCTTCCCTTCTGTCCTGGGGGAAGCGAGCTGCCCCCTCTGTGCTGAGTCCCATGTTTGTTTCCTGGATTCCTTTCCTGATCCAACAGTGCAGCCCACTGGCTCTGGTTTCCCTCAGCACTTGGGCTCCTCGGCTGTAAGTTGATTGAGAGATAAGGTAGAAAGTTAGAACGTTAGTGAAACCAAGTAGAAGGTTTGTGTTCCATTTAAGCAAGAGAACCTCAAGATTGGAGGTGAATGTATTTAAGTTCTCAGATACATACTCCATTTTGGTATGAGGAAAGCTAGAAAATTAGGGAAACCAAGTAGAATTTGTGATTTGTTTAGCCAAGTGAACATCAAGATGGGAGAGGAACGTGCCTGTTTTCCGTTCATCTTAACATGTTAAGTCATTTTTCATTTTTAGTTTGTGTATGTGCTATGTAGTCTCAGGCTACTTGTGAAAAAAGATGAGCTACCATGGTGCTGGAGGGCCCCCCCTTTCCCTGACCGTTAGGCTTCCTGGGTTGCTCCTTGGGCATACCGGAGTGAAAATCAGTGGGAGTTCATCTAGTTTAGGGACCACACCACCACCCTTGTACATGTTGGGGCTCAGCTTTTCATGCCTTCTCAGTGTTTGTGGAGCTGGGCTGTAGAACAAGGCTTTGAGTGGAAGTTTCTTTTCAAGTCTCAGGATGCAGGCCTCAAAGAGCATCATAGTGGGTTATTGAAATGAGTTCAAATTAATTAAATGAAAGATGTTCTGTTTCTGTCATCAGGGATGAATGTTAAAGCATCTGTCTTCATCTTTTTTTTTTTTTTTTTTTTTAAGATTTTATTTATTTATTTGACAGAGATCACAAGAGAGGCAGGCAGGGAGAGAGTGGAGGAAGCAGGCTCTCCGCGGAGCAGAGAGCCCGATGCGGGGCTCAATCCCAGGATCCTGGGATCATGACCCGAGCCGAAAACAGAGGCTTTAACCCACTGAGCCACCCAGGCGCCCCGACTTGACTTCTTTTTAAAGAGCAGTTATGTTTACAGAAAACTTGATCAGAAAGTGCAGAGAAAAAAAAAAGGAGAAAAAAAAAGTGCAGAGATTTCCCATATAACCCTTCTGCCTGGACACTGTCTGTCTCTGTCTCTCTCTCTCTCTCTCTCACCCACACAGACTTCTTTTTTTTTTTTTCTTTTAAGAGCATTTTAAAAAAAAATGTTAATTTTTTTAGTAATCTCTAAACCCAATGTAGGGGTTGAACTCAACCCTGGGATCAAGAGTCACGTGCTCTTTCACCTGAGTCAGCCAGGCGCCCCTCTTGTTTATTTTATGCCTTGTATTACTTTCATGCATTTGTTAAATTTGTTGCACCAACATGGATGTGATTTACATTAGGGTTGACTCATACAATCTCAGGTCTTCAGCTAATATGAAAAGACATATTTTCATCACTTCTGTAATATATAGAATATTTTCATTGTCCTAAAAATCTCATGGGCTCCCTGATTCATTCCCTGGCAACTAAGATTTTTTCGTGTCTTTTACTTTGATTTTTCCCAGATACTTGTCATATTGGCATCTTTCACTTAGGAATATGATTTCAGGTTTTCTCCTTGTGTTGTTGGCTTTGTAATCTCATTTTTTATAACTGATGGCTCCTCATTATTGTTGAATTTAAAAACTGAAGAACAGGAATTTAAATCACAAGAGAAAAAACAAGTAGCCTGAGTGGTGAGTTATCATAATCAACCAAGATCTCTAAAACAGAGGAGGTGGTTTGGCTCTTTATCTAGTCATGTGGCTGGCAACGTGTTTATTCTAGATACAGTCTTTGAAGGGGGTGCCTCTTTGAAGTGAATGCCTCTGCAGTCAGAGCTTGGGTCAGGCACTTGCATTACAAAAAAGACAAAAACCCCAAACTGTCCTTACATTACAATCCGGTCTTGTGATGCACACGCACACTCACTGGGGAGGACCTTAACTAACTGCCCTGGTTAGGTAGGTTTCTCCAAACCCAGAAAATACAGCTCTGTGTAGGATTATAGTAGCAAATTCTGTACTAATTGAACAGGCAATGATAGGCTGAAGTCCAGTCCCAAACTTGAAGAGTCCCACAGTAAAACTACGTCCGTGATCTCAGGGGCCCTGGAAATCTGTACAAATTGGGTAATACTGTGGAATATTTTAACATCATGGGCCATCTGGTATAAGTAGGTTTGAACTTGGCCTGAGTTGGTAGATGGCTCCTTACTTAGCTCGTTGATCTTGTTTCTTACTCCTAAGAATGGATCAGTTTTGTTGAAGGTTGTCTGTGTCACATTTCAGGAGGCAGCCATGCAGGCAGGCTCCCAAAGTTTGGCCTGCATGGTGTACAAGTATTTGCAGCAGGTTTTAGTAAGAGGTATTTCTGTGGAAACAAGAAAAACTGGTTAATATTGGAGCAGATTCGAATCCCAGTTTCTGAGTTCTGGAGGTAGCTGGTCAAGATGCCTGTAGGTGTTGGGATCCAAGCGTCTTTACAGATGGAGAGTGAGGGCAGGCAGGGGCAGGCTGATAGATTGTCTGGCTTTGTAGTTTGAATGTTCTGTGATCTTTCTGAGTGGCCCGGCCCTCAGCACTGGCACGGATATTGACCATGCGCATGTGAGCTGCTGGAGTGGTTTCCATCATGTTGATATCGAATTGTCCCTCGTTAACTTGTGTGTGTGCATTTGGGGAAAGGGCAGTTTTAGTTCTCAGTGATTCCAAGTCAGCTGAGTGGGAAAAAAAAAAAATGGGAAACAGTTTTTTTAGGTTAGTTTGGAGAGTTGTAGCCAGATATTGGAGGAAGCAAGAAGAATTTAGCATCCAGTTCAGTTTATAGGTAGAAAACAAAACCTCAGAGACCATGAGCATAACTAGACTCTATAATATCTATAAAGGTTTATTAATGGCTTAATTTTTCTTTGTATAGTCACCCCCCATTGTTATCAAAGGTAACCATACTGAAACTAATTTGTTTGCAGATTAAGTCTAGTTTTAATAAATTTGGTCTGATATTTACATAAGTGCAGTAGGAATAGTGATTGATTATATAGAATGTCTTTTTTTTTTAAATATTTTATTTATGTGACAGAGATCACAAGTAGACAGAGAGGCAGGCGGGTGTCGGGGTAAGCAGGCTCCCTGCTGAGCAGATAGATGTTGTGTGCCACAGAAATAAATTTTCTGGGCAACTGCATTACAATGAACTCTTATCAGATCTTTAACCATGGCCATTCTTTTTTTTTTCTTTAAGATTTTATTTATTTATTTGACAGAGATCACAAATAGGCAGAGAGGCAGGCAGAGAGAGAGAGAGAGAGAGGAGGAAGCAGGCTCCCCACGGAGCAGAAAGCCCGATGTGGGGCTCGATCCCAGCACCCTGGGATCATGACCTGAGCTGAAGGCTGAGGCTTTAATCCACTGAGCCACCCAGGCGCCCCTAGAATGTCTTTCTTAAAAGATTTTATTTATTTGAGAGAGGGAGCAGGCGCGAGCACATGAGTGGGGTGGGAAGGGGCAGAGGGACAAGCAGACTGCCCACTGAGCCGGGGAGCCCCACACAGGGCTCGAACCCAGGACCCTGTGATCATGACCTGAGCCCCCAGGCGCCTAGAATGTCTTAAGTCTGCTCTGTTGGAACTGTTCATAAAGAATCTCAGGTTGGACTTTCAAAAATCTCTTGCAGCTAGGAATCCAAGTCTAGGACTTAACTATCGGACTTTGCCTGCAATACGTATTGACTTGGGTTAATTCCTCTCTTCTCGAGGTCCTCAAAATACCCCAAAGTTCCTGTACCTGCCAGGAAGTGACCTTTCCTTATACTGGGAAAACAAAAGATTAAAAAATCCCAGTATTTTATTTTTTAAAAAAGATTTTATTTATTTACTTGAGAGAGAGAGCACGAGAGAGGAGCAGGTCTGAGGAAGAAGCAGACTCCCCACTGAGCAGGGAGCCCGATGTGGGACTCGATCCCGGGACTCCGGGATCATGATCTGAGCCGAATGCAGTTGCCACCTGAGCCACCCAAGCACCCAAAAAATCCCAGTGTTTTAAACAAAAGTCATAAAAATTATAATCATCTTTATCAGTTCACTCAGCCAGATGTAATTAATTCTTGCTCTTCGTCTTTGGTTAGTAGATTTCTGGATCCAGTTTTTTCTTTAGAGAACACTGTAAATTCTTACCCAGTTCAGTGCAGTGATCTGAAAGTTCCCAGAAACCTGTATTCTAGAGTACCTGTCAGAGCCCTTTCCATGAATACCTCTGAGGATGAACACTTTTGCAAACGCATCAGAGTAAAACAGCTGCCTGTAAGTGACAAGAGACTTAAGAGTGGCCATGGTTAGGGCGCCTGGGTGGCTCAGTGGGTTAAAGCCTCTGCCTTTAGCTCAGGTCACAATCCCGGGGTCCTGGGATCAAGCTCCACATCGGGCTTTCTGCTCTGTGGGGAGCCTGCTTCCTCCTCTCTCTCTCTCTGCCTGCCTCTCTGCCTGTTTGTGATCTCTGTCTGTCAAATAAATAAATAAAATCTAAAAAAAAAAAAAAAAAAAGAATGGCCATGGTTAAAGATCTGATGAGAGTTCATTGTAATGCAGTTGCCCAGAAAGTTTATTTCTGTGGCACACAACATTCCAGGGTAATGACCAGAATTACAGGTGATTCCATGATACCAGGGCATGGCAGATTTTTAGGAATTTTGTGTAATTTCTAGAACACTCATTTTACTAACATTCACCTGTGCCTTGTGACCTGAGAAAGTTTGTCATCACTAACTTGAAGGTGCTTTGCCTGTAATTTTAACAAACTGGACAAGCCTAATTAGTGTCATCTCTCTCTCTCTCTCTGTTCTTTCTGCAAAAGATGCTGGGTAGTTTTAGTTACCTCCTGGGGTGTTTACATTGCAAAGGCATGGTAAGATTTACATCTTCGGGGCGCCTGGGTGGCTCAGTAGGTTAAAGCCTCTGCCTTCGGCTCAGGTCATGATTTCAGGGTCCTGG
>PISX010038503.1:0-10152 GCA_004024625.1 Mellivora capensis
AGAAGAAGAAGAAGAAGAAGAAGAACACACAGCAACTGATTCAAGAGAGAGGCGGCCATGCTTATTCAAAAACACCCAGCATCAGGCACGCCAGTGGCCTTGGGGAGGGTGAAGCGAAAACACTAAGAAAGGAGAGAGGGAGCTCCACAAAGCAGTGTTGGTTGGAAACCAAATGTGCCAGTATCTGCTCACTCTGTCAGATCCAGGTCACCAGCTGCCACCGTCAGAGTCATGGGAAAGGCACCCTCCTCCTCAAGCAGTGTCCCGTGTCCCCCACCACAGTGCACAGCGCACGCTTCGGATCGGGCCTGCTCCCACCTCAGCTGGGGTCCGCAGAGACGGAACTCACAGCACTCCAACACTAGGCTCTGGCACCTGGTACTCACGGGAAGCTGAGGACTTCCGGGGGGAAGAGACAGAGCGCTCAAATCCCCGTCTGGGAATCCTGGCCCCAAGCCAAACGCGCTATGAGATCTCATGAACACTGTATCTGTGACAAGTCTCTCTCTGATCTCAGGAGCCCAGGCACCCTCCCTCACACCGCCGCACCTTCGTGAAGTCCCTAGTAGCCTTCTAGCCTTAGAGAATGGGATGGCAATCCCTCCGCTTCCACCGTATGCTGCTGCTCTAACGGGCACGAGGCCGTGTGGTCTGTTAGCCGAGGCTGAAAACGTGCAGTTCGTTTACTCAGACGGCTAGAATGCAATTATGGCTTTACTCTGGAGAGGTTCAAGAATCAGGAAGGCTTAATTCACAGAGTAGGAAGGATCCTTTTTTGTTAATGAGGACTAAGTAGCCAGGTTCTTATGTTAAACTTACTTAAGTTTATCAGATAAACAGGGGGAGGGTCTCCCAGTATACTATGTACTTCCCTTAATGAGGTTTAAAAAAAAAAATGTAACCATTATCCACTTTTTTATAGGTAAGGAAACTTAAACAGAATGATTTCGTGTACACGATAGTTAAATAGCTAAAATGCCAGCTATATTTAAATTCAAAACTTATATTCCAGTCATTAAACCACGGAGTGCATTCAACTTTTCCTTCCCTAATTTTCACTTCCGTGTTTTGACAAAAGACTTAAGGAAGTCTGTGCACGTGGAAGGTTCATAGTGGAAGCTCCCTGGTCCACTCTGCTTAGCGGAAAGCTACACTTTTTCTTGCTATCATGCCAGCCACATGCCTAGGACCTGATGACGAAGGTCAGAGTACATGGACTGGGATGTATCAGACAGCTGCTCTAACCAGGGCTGCTTTGAACTCTGGAAAAGTGGACCCAGGGTCCATCATTGATCTCTGCATTGACCTTTTCATTTAACAACTGCATGGCCTTCCCACTGAATAGGATTCCAGCCCTCACAAATCTAAAAGGTCCATCTAGGTTGCAAACAGAACATTTGCAATCAACAGATAACCATGGGTCCGCCTTCCAGGCACAGCAACCCACTAACTTGAATATCAAACGGACTGATGCCAACACCAAGTCCGTTGTGGGGGCCACAGCTGCCTCGAAAAGTGTGCGATTCACCTCAAGAGTGGAGCCACAGGAGTTGCCATCTCTTCTTTCCCCTCCCAAGAAGGAGTCACAAAACGCAGGCAGCTCCCTCAAGATCATTGGCAGTGCCGAAGCTACCACCAACAGCCTGCCACCCAAACCCCTAGCCACGGTCACCCAAGACAGTTAGGCATGGTGGAGAAACTCGGGACCTCAGCACAGACCCCAACAGCATGCCCCAGAGGGCAGGGTGACCGCTTTGACAACGTGCAGCTTGATGGCCTTGCTCCGAGCATCATGCCTGTATCCACTGACACTACGAGGGCCAGTGGGCAAGGGGCAAGGTCATCCCTCGCTGAGTGGGTGCACACTGGCAAGGCCCTCTTTGCCCCCATGCCAAACATGGTCCGTGGTACACGGCCCACCGCCCACAGGTGCCAACTGGATGAGGCCCAGAGGGCGGTGACGCAGGTACTGAAGGTGCCCTTGGAAGGCATCCTGGCTATGAGGAAGCCCAGGAACCCTGCAACTGTAGTAGAGAGATCCACTCCAAGGCAGAAACCTTTGACGCCAGGGCTGGGTTATCTTCAATGGAGAGCCTGTCGAGCCAATATGAATTTGGCTACAACCGCATGGCGGACCTCCCAGTCTGTATGCTCTCCAAGGATGACCAGACCCAACCGCAGAAGAAACTAAGCCCTCAGCCTTTGGGATTCCCTGAGCCAGGGAACAGAGAGGAGACCAGGCTGGACCTGGTGGGTGTGATGTCTGACCACAGCTGAGCACAGGCAGGTGCCAGGGAGGCAGACGGGAAACAGAGCAGTGGGGGCCAACGGGACAGCTCGGCCGGCCGGCCAGCCGCTCCCACTGCCTCCACTCTCAGGGCCAGGGCGGAGGGCTGTGCCCCAAGCCGCTGAGCCCCAGTAGCAGCAACACGACAACAAGGTCACACCGGCTGGGATGTGTGGCCTTGTCCTTGGACGACAACTTCCAAAACACCACCTTGCCCGTGGCCCTGGAGAGCCATGCCAACAAGGGAGCTGTGCCTCGCACGGACGGCCACTGGTGCGACGCATCCCAAAGCCGGAGGCGGGACCCAGTCCCTCGTCCATCCAGCACCGAGGTCCTCAACAGGGCAGATTCCGGCACCACTGTAAAAACAGGCGTGGTGACCCACTTAAATGTCGGATCCCAGCGCCGGGCACCGCGCACCGAGTTGGCGAGTGAACGGAACATTCTCTGCGTTGGTGTCAAGGGCCTTCAGAGGAGTACAGCTTCCTGGCCTCTGGGAGAACGGTCTCTATTATAAGCAGAAACCTTACAGTCCTGCAGATGCTATTTTTAACCCACAGCTGTGTAAGAGCATTACCGCTTGTGCGTGAGACACGCATCCCTAATTACACTCACCTGAGGCGCAGTCACTCGGAGGACTGAGAAGAGCTAAATAATAAAAACTAGAGGAGCAGCATTCTCTGTCCGCTGAAAACAGTAAAGCCCCAGGTAAGCTCGGGTGAGCGAGCAGTAAGTCATCACAAAAAGTCATTCATATTAAAAACAAAAGATGCAGAAAGCGGGCAGAGCCTTCACCCACCACACCAGAGCCAAGTCACCACCGAGGCACCTGACCCCCTGCTTCACTTGAGTCCGCGCCCCTGGTCACCCCCCACCAGCGCGGATGCCAAGAAAAAGCAACGAGGGAGACGAGGCCTCTGAAGGGGGTTGGCTGGTCAGACGCCAGCCCTGCAGCTCACGGGCTCCGTGACCCAGGCAGACGGCATCACTGTCTGGGCCTCGGCCCCGGTGTGCGTGACACATCCACAGCCTCCCTGCCTGCGGGGCAGGCGTGAGTATTAAGCGGGAAAACGAGTCACCGCCCCCAGGGCTTCCTCCTCACGGCCTAAGGCGGCGGGTGCTCACGGACTTCTGGGAGACGAAACCCACAGTGTCCCAGGAGGAGGCCCCGACACGGCGAGAAGCCCCAGAGCAGTTACCTTCCTCACCTCATTTCTCCCACCGAACAGTCACTCAGAGTCAATATTGATCTATCTAACCGTGAAAAATGAAAAGCAGTTATCCCCAAGACTACAGTCTGAACTAAGTTAATATTCTAGCAGTGTTGACCGTCCACAGATGGGCTGCTCTTCTGAAAAGAACAGTGGAATTTTAACCAGAAGGGAAAGAAATGTAGGACTGGTTCTGGACAGGGCCCGTGGGGCTCACGTGATAGGACAGGCCCACATTCTACCTGGGGAGCACCAGCACAAGACGTCCCAGGTGCTGGAAGATGAGGCTAGAAGGACGGGGGGGACAGCCTGAGAAGACCGCCCCCCCGACTCCTCACAGCCACTGGGCCCCTGTTCCCCCTGCCGGCGGCCGCAGCCTTCCAGCCAAGCCCGCTGGGGCTTCTGTTACACCGGCTGCAAGGCTGGGGGTCCCAGTGGGAGCTCCTGCCGTCCACAGCCTGGGAGGCCTTTCCAATGTGCCTCCTTCAGGAAGTGGCCGGCAGGGGGCTTTCAGACGGGGCGCGCTGCGCGTCTGCCGAAGGCCGCAGGTCTGGGAGACGCTCAGAGAATGACACTCGGCCATTTTTTACTTTCTAAAGAATTGAGGAATGAAGCAAAGAACAGAAAGTTTTATTGTTCAATGCCCGCCTAACGTTTCTAAGTTATAACTGCTGGTATAATAGCTCTAAGTTATAAATGGTTTTTGAAATTCCGATCTGAGCTGTGGGTGAAAGTCTGGGTCTAGGTCCGAGCTCCACCAGCAACAAGCCTGGCCAGAGTGCCCCCATGCTGCTCCCTGGACTCCAGCTTGTGCATCTGTAAACCAGGGGAAATGTCCCCCCTTCTGGAGGCTAACCCTGAAGGACAGAAACGTGTACAGAAAAAGCCTGGAAAGGCGCCCACCGCATCTCAGGGCTCTGCTCTGCTCCCTTGCAGAGCTGGCTGTGAGCAGGGCCCGCTCTGCTGTGACTGGCTCAGCCGGTGGCCTGGAGAGGAGGCCTGCAGCTCCCCTCCCCCCCCACTGCGATACACACACACACACACACACACACACACACACGGCCCCGGGGACAGGGCACACGGAGGCAGCCGCTGCAGCCAGCTGTGGCACTCGAGGACGCCGAGCCACATAGCCGGAGTGGGCACACACACGCTCCTCCGCAGAGACGTGTTTCAGAAGCCGCAGGTGCTCCATAAACCCGGTCTGAGCCACAGGGCCGGTGTCAGGTTGGAAGGCCCGGCCGAGAACCCAGACTAGAAGAACAGGGAGGAGGAAATGGGCACGTAAGTCCCCTCCCGAGGCTGGGCTGCAGAGCTGGGGCATGGCGGTCAGAGGTGACATGGGGGTCACATCCTGTTCAGACGCAGGAGAAAACCAGCACTGCCAGGGGCTAAAAGGAACGAGAAAACACCCCGTTCCTGACGGAAGAGGCAAGGGTGGCTGGAAGGGCTCCAAAACCACGGCTTACTTCCCCCTGTCTGCAAGGAGACAGTGCCACAGTCTCCGCGGGAGAAGAGTGCAGAGAACAACAGGGGTGATGCTGACGGCCGCGCTGCCCCAGCACCTGGCGGGAGGCATGTTCACATGCTCTCGTGTTGGCCGGCGACCTGGGCATCACACTCCAACCAGACCCCAGCGGCAACAGCGGGACACACCCCGTGATGGCGCACCCCACCACGGACACCAGGGGGGAAGAGGTCAGGAACTCCGTTTCCTGTGTGCTAACTGCCCAGATGGCCAAGAGAGGAAAAGACCAGGAGAAGGGGTCCTAAGCTGAGCTCCCATGGAGGTCAGGGGTCACCCTAGAAATCAAAGCGCCATCAAGGGCCAGAGGCATATGACCAGCTATGGGACACCCAGCCAAAGCCACAGGCCCCCAATCGAAATGCAGAACAAGGCCATGGACAGAGAGCCCTGGCCACACAAGCAACTGCATCTTCCCGAATGATCCAGCAGGAGCTGAGCTTGAAGGCCCTCCCACCAAGAAGCCCCTCGTGACCCTCCTGAGGACGACACAGCAGTTTTCAGTGAGCGCTGCTTGAACACGTGTGCCCCTGTCCGGCAGAGGCGGCCAAGTGCCCCAATGTCACATGGCGGCACACAGAACGTGTTCAGTGAGCTGTCATGCCACAGGAGAGGACAGGGTCATGGGCGAGTCCAGTGCCACACAGGAGGGCTTACACCCATAGACACAGTCTCACTGGGAAGAAATGCACTTTGACGCTGTGGGCCCATCTCTGCGCCTCCCTCGGGGGGGCCCGGCGGGAAGACCAGGAAACCAGCACCACTGACCGTGGATACTGGGCCCAGAGCCTGGTCTCCCGTGCCTATCAGACCCAGGTGGCAGCTCATCAAATTCTCACAGCTGCCCAGGAACTGGGGACCAAGGGCTCCACCCGACAGAGGAGAAAGCCAAGGTTCAGAAAGGTTGCTGTGTACAGCTCACATGTGGAGGGACAGTTTTCACGGATCTGTGACCCAGGAGGAACCCTTCACCTACCTCCCGAGTTGGGCTCTCCCCACTGAACCACACTGCCCTAGCACCCAGCACCCAGCACCGGGTGCCGCCAGCACAGGCCAGGGAAGCTGGCCCCACCGGCTGCAAAGCGACTCCCTAGCTGTCCCTCACACAGTCCTGCATCGGGGGCAGGAAGAGGCCTGTGTGTGGAGCAGGCAACTGAGGCTTGTGTGCTGTAGGGACTCAGCCAAAGCCGTAAAGCCAGCAGAGCGGCAGAACTGAGCGTGGGGGGATCCCAGGGTCCCCAGTGCCGCTCAAGTGGCACTTCTGCTGGGTCCTCAGCATCTGAGGGATCGGCACTCCTCTCACTCGGGTCTCCCGTCAGTGAGTCTGCACCGCCCCCACCCGAGTGCAGGAATTGGGTGTCAGCGAACTTCTGAACCCCCAGGGTCTGGAACACAGTAGGAATTCCAGAAGATTTGCCGAAAGGGAGACACGAAGAGTGTGAGGTAGACGGCCCGCACACATCCGATCTGCTCGCAAAGCCGCCCAGGCCCCGTGACACTCGGGGTCCCGCACCCAGACCCCCACTCCTACTGCCACAGAACGGCTCCCACGGCTTCCATTTCACACGAGGAGGCTGCTCACGGGACAGACCCCTGCCTCGCCCATTCCAGACACGGAACCTGAGGCTCCAGGACGTAACGTAAATTCCCCCGAAGTCACACAACCTACGGTAGCCAGCGCCACGACCCAGGCGCGGGACGCGGGGCTGCTGGCCCAGCGTCTGTTCCGGCACCCGAGGCTCCTAAAACTTTTGGCAAGAAGAGTCAGGTCATCTGACTTTAAAGGTACGTGCTCCTTCCTGAGCTGAATGGGAGAATCCATGAGCTCCCAGTCCGCCTTGCCATTTGCCCGAGGAAGTGGCACTTTCAAAGGATCCTTGTCCTGCAAGCGGGCTCCTGTTCTCTTAACAGGGGCCCTTCGGGACAGCCCCCACGTGGGAAGAGACGGCCGTTGGTGAGAGCTGACACTGGCAGTCCGGCCTGCCATCGAGTAGGAAGGTGAACGTGGCGGTGCCTCCATCAGAGACCGCTGGGTTCACTCCCCAGCGGCCAAGGGAGCGGGCAGAGGCCTCCTCATCCCGCTTCCTCCCTGTGCTCATCCATCTCTGGCAACATCAGCCGGAAGAGAAGGGTAAGAGCTACTGCCTCCCCCACCCCCGGGGGGTTGACCAGAGGCTGGACGTGACAAAGGGACATTATCCGTGAGCTAGCCAGCGTCCGACTGCCCAGTGCACGGCTGCGAGGGTCTCTCGCAGAACCCTTAAGCCAACTCTGAGAAGGTAGCTTTCTCCCTCCTTGCACGGATGGGAAAACTAGCCCAAGGTCAAGTGGCCATGGCTCCTCCCCGTCTATGGAAAGCCCACCTGCTGCTCCACAAACACGGTGTTCCAGGATCCCTGCACGGAATCTCCATCCGCGATGAAGACTCTGGCCCCCACCGGAGCCGGATGCGTCTGGACATAAGCCTGGGCTCCGCACGCTCTGCTCCCGGGAGGGCCTGCCAGCCCCAGCCCTCACCCCTGTACTTGTGCTCACCCCGCCAGCCAGCTGGCCCCACCGTCCTCTGTCCCGTGCCTCTGTCACTGTGTGGACCCCCTCCCCCTGCACCATTCTGGGGCTCGTGGCCCCTCGCTGGCTCTCTCAGGGACTCACGCCCCCGTCCCCAGCACATTACATCTGGGGCACCCTGAATGCTCTAGAAATACATGTTGGGGGAGAGAGAGAGGAAAGGAGGGTCAGGGACAAAGGAAGTGATCAGTCACAAGCCTGGGGTCTTACCAGGACACACTGGGCTAGAGGACACTACCAGTAGCCCCAGGAAGGAAGAAAGCCTGTCCTCCTGCTGTGGGGGAGGTACCTGCGTGCACCCCGTCTCTCACCAACAGACTGGAAACCGCTAGAGCAGCCCCTGGCTGCTCTCTTCAGCCCTCCAGCTGGAGTGTGCACGCCGCCTCACACAGGCACCCAGGGGCACTAACAACAAAGCCGAGCTCTGGTTCTCAACCATTTCCTGGAGTGCGTGAGGTATGGGGAACAGCGGAGGCCATCGAGAGGGGATCGGGACAGTTATTGCACAGCCTTCCCTCCCCTGCTCTCCCCACAAGGGCTGAAGGAACAGGCGGGCCTTAAAAATGGAACCACAGAGCGGAGCGAGAGGCCCCCGACCAGCGCGTGGCCCGCCAAGATGGATGGAGCCACCACTCACGGCCTGGAGTCGGTGGCCAGGGTTCCCGGAGGTCCCCTGAGGCCAGCGGTCAGTCTCCACGTGGTCTGGCCAGCCTCCCCCCCCCCACCCCGGGATTCAGGCTCCGCTGCCAGAGCAGGGTCAGCTCCTGACGCAGGGGATGAGGACGCACGGAGCCCGAGGCAGAGGCTTGCCAGCTCCCACCCGCCTGCACCCGAACGGTGAAGTCTGGCTTCTGAGGGGTTTTTGGTTTTGGGGTGGTTTATTTGCCTTTAAAAACATAAAACACCATATTCTGAGGAAAAGGGAAGTTGTGTTCACCAGAGATTTCTACCAAATAGCACAGAAAGGCCACGTATAATTATTTAAAGCTGATTAATTAGGATGGCTGCTCCCCCTGTAAGACAGAATCTCTCGTGGTTCTGAGATATCTGGAGAAGCGGCCGCAGACACAAGTTTAAAGAAGAGCACACGTTTAAACTCATGATTAGCAACCAAACGCTCCTACTTCTCACGTAAGACCACAGCATGAGCGCAATGGTGTTTCCAACCCAAAGGCATCAGCCGTGGTCTTTTCTGTGTAATGAGAGTGTGAGGACCAGAAGAGCAGGGGGAGGTGGGCCGGGGTGCGGAGAGACACCTCTCTCCCCCGGCAGCTCTTCTCAACACAAGGGACGGAGGAGGGCCGGCGGCCAGCAGGGAAGCGAGGGGTCCCCAGAGGGACAGGGCAGGGTCCGCGACGCCAGGGAAACAGCGCCTCGCTCCAGCCCGGGGTTCCAGGACACTGACCAGGATCATCACAGCGAAGACGAGCACCTAGAGTATCAGCCTGCAGTACTGTTGCAGGGGCGGGGCGGGGGAGAAGAAGGAAATGTAGGAAAACCTCTTCAAATGTGCGGAAAGTACCACGGAGAAGCCTGAGCGCATCTGCCCAGTGAATAAACGGCACCAGCGGACTCTAGTCCACAAAATGAAACCGAGGTCCCTGACCTCCTTCCGACGGCGAGCAGATGGAGAAGAAGGGACGTCCTATTCCTACAGAAGAATCCCCCCCCCCATGAAAGCAGGAGGGAGGGGGGACACAGAAAAAACCATTCGGCAAATCCTCTGTCACAACCACGGAAGGTGGAGGACTCTCCGCTGGGCACACAGGCCGGTGAAGAGACAGAAGCAGCGACCCACACGGGCTCCGCGCACCCCCCACCGCAGTGACTCCTTACAGAATGAACCCAGTAACTTCTGAGCCATCCGACAGACCTCTCCTTAACCACACGCTCAAGGTCGCCAATACCGGGAATGAGCCAGAAGGACACCACGGGCCTTGAGGCGGGCACACGTCCCTGGGAGCTACTCCTGCCGAGAATGCCCAGCCTCCCTTTCATCCCCAGCAAGGATCAGACGACCCCAAATTGCAGGGCATTCTCAAAATAACCGGCCAGTCCTCTGCCACTGTCACGACCACAAAAGACAGACAGACCACCCGTCCCAGACCGAAGGGGGTGAGGGAGGCCCGGCCTGGCACCTGACCCAGTGGCCGCCAGCAAAGGGAATTTCAGGCCAACGGGAGGAAAGCCCAGAGTCCTGCATCGACGCTCCTTCCCTCTTAGTCCTTCCACTGTGGGTACAGAAGATACTCGTTTGGAGGAGCCGGTGCGAGGCTGGGCAGAGATGCTCTCAACTATTTTTGCCTCCTTTTTGTCAATCTGAAACTATTTCAAAATAGGTGAACAGTTAAGATAAAAGTCATTAAAAGTAAACAATTTCCCACGGCCAGCAAGGGACAGCCACAGCAGCAGGTAACGATTACTGAGCAAACCGCGGCTCGCAGACATGCTCATCCGCGCCCACCCATGGTCAGGGCCGGTATTCCCACGTCACAGACTAAAGCTGAGGGAGAGGGTCACTAAGGCCCCACAGGTAGTAAGTGGCAGGTCATGGTGCAGAG
>PISX010038504.1:0-10165 GCA_004024625.1 Mellivora capensis
TGGAGACATATCTTGAAAGAAGTTGCTGTGGCTGATATCGAAGAGGTTACTGCCTATGTTCTCCTCTAGGATTCTGATGGATTCCTGTCTCACGTTGAGGTCCTTTATCCATTTCGAGTTTATCTTTGTGTACGGTGTAAGAGAATGGTCGAGTTTCATTCTTCTACATATAGCTGTCCAATTTTCCCAGCACCATTTACTGAAGAGACTGTCTTTTTTCCATTGTATATTTTTTCCTGCTTTGTCAAAGATTATTTGACCATAGAGCTGAGGGTCCATATCTGGGCTCTCTACTCTGTTCCATTGGTCTATGTGTCTGTTTCTATGCCAGTATCATGCTATCCATCTCTTTTAGAGAGAGAGCAAGCTTGTGGAGAGGGGAGAGAAGCAGAGGGGGAGGGAGAGAGAAAGGGAAACAACCCTCAAATGGACTGCACTGAGCATGGAGCCTGACACAGGGCTCGATCCCATGACTCTGGCATCATGACCTAAACTGAAACCAAGAGCCAGAAACCCAACCTACGGAGCCACCCACATGCCCCTAGTTGAAGTAAATTTAAGACAGGTATTTTCTATAAGCTCACTGGAATCATAACTATTAGAAATAATGCAAAGTAAGCTAATTTTATTGTCAAGCATTAAGAAGATACATTCAAAAATTGTCCCAAGAGACTCCAGTGTTAAACCTTATATATCATGGTGTCATATTAGCAAGCTTTGTATATATTCTGTTGTTAGATAAATAAACCTATGCTTTTCAAGGTTTAGAGGTGGTATGTACAATTTTCAGAAACCATATGAAAGGTGACTTCCACTGGAAAAAAAATATATAATTTGACCAATTCCAATGAGAGTAAATTATAAATAAGGTAGCTTACATCTTTAAAAGGAAGAGCTCTATAATGATACTGAAAATAAAGTAAGTATCTTTACTCTATAAATAACTAATAATCTAGTTAGTGTGACTGTGTTCAAATGGGAAAACTTCAATTTTAAGTGCCTGTATCTACCTGTTGATGCTCTTGCTTTGTAATATAAAGCTAGGATTCTGCAAATCACATTGCTTTTCTGCCAGATACCTTCATGATAGACAAATGGGTCCAGGAGGGAGCCTGCAGAGCTGATGGGGGGACATCTGACTGGACTCCTTTATTTTTGTTCCTGTGCTTTTGTATCTGGTACCTTTTCTTGCACTGATAGTTCAAGTTGACTGAAGCTTACATTTTTTTTTTCTCATATGTGCAGAATCAACTTCATGGCATTTCCAGGTCACAAGTTGGCCAGCATCTCCTCCTGAGATGTCTGGGTCCAGGTGCATAAGTTTCCTTCTCTGAGCTGTGGCTTCCAATTGCTTCTTTGTGATAAGTTGGAGTTCCCTTTTTGCCACACTGAGTTACTTAGCTAACAACCTTTTACTTAATTAATATCTTTTTTTTTTTTGTATATTAGATTCTTTAAATTAACTGTTGTGATTTTGTCTTCCTACTGGTCCTTCACTGATACATCTCATCCGTTTCTACTCCTTATACAAGGTAACATAAGTATATGCCCTTGGCAGATTGTTCCTTTTACCTATATTTAAGGCATTCCTTTCAACATTCTTTGTTCTTCCTAGGACTTTGGTCTCCATCCCATTCTTTGCCCCACCTCCGTTCCTCACTATCTTACAAGGGGGCTGACGTGTGTGGGCTGTGCTTCCCAGGCTCCTTTGTCGACTGACTTTCAGATGGGTTTGGCCAGCGAGAGGCTTTGGAGGGGGCTAAAACTGTGGAGGAACAGAAAGGCCAGAGTAATTATCCCTCTTCCTTTCTGCCTCCTGTCTTGGCAACGTTTCCTTGTGACTACCTTCTGCCAGGCAGTGAGGCTTGCATCCACAGGCTTTGGAGACATTGCCTCCTTTACCACACCCTCTCCCCTTACTGATACCTTGGCAACTCCACACCTATAAATAGTTCTCTGCCCTACCTTCTGCTATTGACAAATCCTTGCAGCAGTTTTCCTGGTTAGACCCGAGTAAAAACCATTTCATGTGCTCTAACTTGTCTGGAATGGATGTCGCCATTTTTTCCCTTTTTGTTCCTGTTTACCTGGCATATTTTACCAGCTGCAGCATATATTCCTGTGTTATGGCTTTTCTTGTTTTAGTGCTCTTCTTTGTTTTTGAACTGCATAGAGCCAGATTTTACTTTGTTTTACTTAATTGGAAAGAACTGTTTCCTTTTAAAAGGTGAAGTTAACCCCTTTGCATTTATTGTGATTTCTATCTTTTGGTTATCTTATTTTATAATCCTACAATTCCTATATTTATACTGTTGCTTTAGTCCTTTTCTTGACTTTTGCCTGGTTGACCAAATTTTCTCTTACTCATAATAATTTGGAATTTCTAATCTTATTTCTAGGCATTGAGATAATTTTTTTAGATTTTAGTTTTTAGAGTAGTTTTAGGTTCACAACAAAATCAAGAGAAAGGTACAGAGATTTTCTATATACCCCTGCCTCCACACATGCATAGCTTCCCCATTATCAATATCCCACACTGGGGATGTGCCTTTATCACAAAGGATGAACTTACATTGACACATCATAATCACCAGAAGTCTATAGTTCATGCTGGGGTTCACTCTTGGTGTCAAATATTCTATGATTTTGGGCAATGTGTAATGACATGTATCTACCATCACAGTATTGTAGAGAGTAGTTTCACTGCCCTAGAAATCCTTTGTGTTTCACCTAATCTTCCTTTCCCCTCTGACCACTGATCTTTTTACTGTCTTCACAGTTTTGCCTTTTTCAGGATGATACAGAGTTGAAATCATACAGTATGTAATCTTTTCAGATTGGCTTCTTTCACTCAGTGATATAAATTTACATTTCCTACATCTCTTTTTGTGGCTTGATAGCTCATTTCACTTTAGTGCTAGAAAATACTAAATTGTCTGGATGTGCCACAGATTATTTACCCATTCACTTACTGGAAGACATCTTGGTTGCTTCTAAGTTTGGGCAATTAGGAATAAAGCTGCTATAAGCATCCATGTGCAGATTTTTGTGTGGACAGTTTTCACTCCTCTGGGCAAATACTAAGGAGTGTGATTGCTGGATGGTATATAAGAGCATGTTTAGTTTGTGAGAAACCATCAAACTGTCTTCCAAAGTGGCTGTGCCATTTAGGATTCCCACCAGAAATGAATGAAAGTTCCTGTCGCTCCACGTCCTTGTCAGCATTTGGTGTTGTCTGTGTTCTGGATTTTGGCCATTCTAATAGATTTGTAGAGGTAAATTATCATTTTAGTTTTCATTTCCCTAATGACATATGGTCATTTACCATCTCTACTTGTTCTTTGGTTCATTGTTTAAGGTGTTTGGCCCAGTTTTTAATCAGGTTGTTTTGTGTTCCTATTGTTGAGTTTTAAGAGTTCTTTGTATATTTTGAAAAATCCTTTATCAGAAATATAAATATTTAGTCTTCTCATTCTCTGCTCTGTTTTTCACAGAACATTTTTTTTTATTTCTTTTCAGCGTAACAGAATTCATAGTTTTACACCACACCCAGTGCTCCATGCAATGCGTGCCCTCCATAATACCCACCACCAGGCTCCCCCAACCTCCCACCCCCCGCCCCTTCAAAACCCTCAGGTTATTTTTCAGAGTCCATAGTCTCTCATGCTTCACAGAACATTTTTTTTTAAAGATTTTATTTATTTATTTGAGAGAGAGAGAGAGAGAGAGAGAGAGAAAGATCACAAGTAGGCAGGCAAGAGAGAGATGGCCACTGAGCAGAGAGCCTTATGCGGGGCTCAATCCTGGGACCCTGAGATCATGACCTGAGCCGAAGACAGAGGCTTAACCCACTGAGCCACCCAGGCACCCCCAGAGAGCAGTTTTTAATTTTAAAGGAATCCAACTTATTTCTTCTATGGATTGTGCCTTTGGTACTATATCTAAAAAGTCATCGCCAAACTCAAGGTCATTTAGATTTTCTCCCATGTTTTTTTTCTAGCAGTTTTATAGTTTTGTGTTTTACATTTAAATCTATGATCGATTTTAAGTTAATTTTGGTGAATGGTCTAAAGTCAATGTCTAGATTAATCTTTTTTTTTTTTTTAAGATGGCTGTTCAGCTGTTCCATCACCATTTGTTGGGAAGATTATCTTTTCTCTGTTGCATTGTCTCTGCTTCTTTGACAAAGATCAGTTCAGTATATTTATGTGCATGTATTTCTGGACTATCTATTATGTTCCATTGATTTATTTGTCTTTTTTTTTTTAATTTGCCAGTACCACATCATACTGATTACATGAACTTTATAGTCAGTCTTGAAGTTGGATAATGTTAGGTCTTCTGCTTTGTTCTTCAATATTAAACTGGCCATTCTGGGTCTTCTGCTTCTCCAGATAAACTTTAGAATTAGTTTTTCAACATCAACAAAATAATTTGCTGAGATTTTGATTATCCTTGTGTTGAATCTATAATTAGAGTTAGGGATAATTAACACCTTGACAATATTGAATCTTCCTATCCATGAACCTGGATTATCTTTCTATTTATTTAGGTATTCCTTGATTTTGTTTGTCAGAGTTTTGTAATTTTCTTAATGCAGCTCTTGTATGTATTTTGTTAGATTTATACCTAAGCATTTCTTTTTAAGGAGGTGCTATTGAAATGGTATTTTGTTTTTTCATTTTAAATTCCATTTGTCCAATACTGGTATGTAGGAAAGTCATGGAGTTCTGTGTATTAACCTTATAACCTGCAACTTTGTTATACTTGCTTATTAGCTCCTAGAGTTTAAAATCAATTTAAAAACATAAAGTATAGCATGCATATACAAATTTGCTCAGGTCAAAAGTATACAACATGATGAGTTTTCAAAAAGGTAGCACAATATGTATTAGCTTCTTAGAATGTTCCTTGCTCTTTTTTTAGTCAGTTTTCCTTCCCAAAACGTAGCCCTAAATTTTGGTATTTTTGAGCCTATGGTTTTCTGTCACATTAGTCTGTATAATATCTGATGAAAATAAAAATTTGCATTTCTAAAAAATTCTATTTGTCCTCCTCTGCTTCCCAAGACCCAGGTTTGATAATATTTCTAATTTGAAAAATCATTATTTTAGCCCCAGATTGCTAAAAAATGGTTTTTAAATTTTTATTTTTAAAATTTAATTTTCTATTTTTGAAATTTAAAATGTGTACTTAGGGGGTGCCTGGGTGGCTCAGTGGGTTAAAGCCTCTGCCTTTGGCTCAGGTCATGATCCCAGGACCCTGGGACTGAGCCCTGCATTGGGCTCTCTGCTCAGCAGGGAGCCTGATTTCCCCCTTCTCTCTCTGCCTACTTGTGATCTCTGTCAAATAAATAAATAAAATCTTAAAAAAAAATAAAATGTGTACTTAATTTTCTCATTTATATACTGTTCTGAGTAGTTGCATTAAACTCTAGCAACACATTGTCACCCTTTTTTTTTGGTGTAGTTCTAGGGTTTGCTAATTGCTTTTATCTCTAGTGTTTTTTATATCTATGATTTTTCTCTTTTTTGGATATAGACATATAACTTTTAATTGGCTGGAATATATAATTAAGTAAATTCTTTTTCAGAAAAGACAAATTTTGAGGTATATTTTCTGAACCCTTGTACAACTAAAGAAATGGTTAGTTGGTCTTCATGTGCAAAGGATAAAATGGCTTGTTAAAGCCTTCAAGGCTCATAATATTTTCTTCAGAACAACATAGATATTTCTTCGTTGTATTTTAGAATTTAAATTTTATGATAAATTCAGCATATGTTTCTCTTTCCTTTTTAATAAAATTGTTTTATCTTCCTAAAAGCTATGTTTTTAGTATGTTTTTAGAATTAGCCTCTGAATTCAGAAATAATAGCAGGATAGATCTGGTCATGTGTGACTACTTTCAGTATTCCTTTTTAGTGTTTACTTAGCACTTAAGTTCACAAAACTCAAGTTGTTCTCAAATAATTTACATTTCATTTGTCTTTCGCTTACATAGCCAAATGGGGCTTTTATTTTTTAATTTAATTTTATTTTTATGTAGATACATTGATTGATTGATTGATTTAGAGTGTCCTTAAATGAGCAGGGGAAGGGCAGAGGGAAAGGGAGAGAGAGAATCCTTAGAAGACTCCACGTTGAGTGCAAAGCCTGATATGGGGTTTGATCCCATGACCCTGAGATCATGACCTGAGTTGAAATCAAGAGTCAGATGCTTAATTGATCGAGCCACTCAGGTGCCCCTCAAATTGGGCTTTTAAATTACTATTTGGAGGTTGACTATATGTACATTTTGTTCTGTGCCCCACTGTGTTTTATATTGTGCTAATCATATTTTCATTTGTCTAAGAATTTTTTTTTTTACTTTCTAATTGTACCTCTTTACCACCCTGCTCTTGTTTATATGAATACCAGATTGCCTTCAGTGTCATAAGGAATATTCAGATATTTGGCCACATTTTCTTTTCCTTTTGTCAATGCTGTTTTGCTCTTATGGGATGACTTCTCACTTTTATGACATCATTTTTTTAAAAAATTTCTGGTGATTCTTGGCTATCTATCTATGTGTGTGTATATGTGTATATATATATATATACATATATATATGTAGATACGTATATGTGTATGTGTATATATATCCACATATGAGTGTCTGGAATAGTTGACATTAGTAGCTACTGTAGAGTGTTTTTTCTTTTCTTTCTTTTTTTTTAAAGATTTTATTTATTTGACAGAGAGACACACAGCGAGAGAGGGAATACAAGCAGGGGGAGTGGGAGAGGGAGAAGCAGGCTTCCCACCAAACAAGCAGAGAGCCTGATATGGGGCTTGATCCCAGGATGCTGGAATCATGACCTGAGCCGAAGGCAGAGGCTTAACCCACTGAGCCACCCAGGTGCCCCGTAGAGTGTTTTTTCTAACCATAAATGGGAATGTTACTTGCAGGGTCCCATTGGGATGAGGAGATAGGGGCTAGCTTCTTTTAGGGTATATATGTTCACATCCACTATGGAGGCCTGGAGTTGCCCGGGAACAGCCCCATTTCTCTTTTGGCTTTGACACCCATGCTGCGAGCCCACCAAGAACCCACAGCCTGCTCCTGCTCCCTGAGCCAGCTGACTCGGTACTGGAAATTTTGGGCTTTCTTGTAAAAATTATTCACTGATTCAGCACACCCTTGTTGATCTGGAATAGGTTGCAACTCACTTTGGTCTCCACCTTGGCCTGCCCCACTTCTTTTGGGTCCTGTAGATAATTTCCAATGCTTCTGGCCTACTGGTAGAAAAGTTCTTAGCTTTTTTACTGTTTCTATCAAATAATTCTTACTTTTTTAAAAAATTTTTTCACCTCAGTGAGATTTTTGGAGGACAAAGTGGTCATTTTTAAAAAGATTTTCTTTATTTATTTGACAGAGAGAGACACAGCAAGAGAGAGAACACAAGCAGCGGGAGAGGGAAAGGGAAAAGAAGGGTCCCCACTGAGCAGGGAGCCCGATGTGGGGCTCGATCCCAGAATCCCGTGATCAGGACCTGAGCAGAAGGCAGATGCTTAATGACTGAGTCACCCAGGGGCCCCTAAATTGGTCATTTTTTAAGCCATATTGAATGATATCCTCTTTGATCAGTTGCAGCCAAGTCCAACAAACCGCGAAAAACTTCACCTAGTATATTTCTCTGATGAAGCTGCAGTGCCCATCTGATAAAAATGCTTTGACAACTTGGAAATACGGCAAGAGTGACCTATTCTAATACCTGTCATGTGATGACAAGATCTTTACTTGTGGTTTAGTATCATTCAGCTCTGGGTACAAAAGATACTCAACCAGCAGTCTTGGGGTCTCACCCAGTCACTGAGCCCAGAAAACCAGGGCTGGCTAGATCAGACACCTGAAGCAGACCAGTCATCTGGTGTAACCAAGAACTGTTCTCCTGCCTCAAATTTTGAGTGTGTCTCTGAAGTTCAGGTTCCTGCTTGAATGGGGCCCTCAAGCCACGACTGATCCTTTGATAGGTGACTTTCGCTAGAGACTTTGAAGTTATCCCAGTAATTCCAGCTGCTGCCTGGGATCATGTCCTAATCCAGAGAAGTCCCGGAGCAGAAAGTCCCTTCTCTTTGGCATTGATTCCTGTCCAGAAGCTTCAGACACTTTGACCTGGCTGTTCGGGCTGGCTTATCGGACCTCGAATAGAACTTTTACAAACGGTCATTCGCTTGCTAACTACTTTATTTGGCGGTCCAGTTCTACTTGGACACCACAGACTCAACCTTTGCCCCACAAAATCCCATGTGCTTTGGTGGCCCATTGCTGGGGGAGAAGAGAGTCTCTTGATTAAGGCAATTTTATGGTAGTATTCAGGGGGTAGTTTCAATTTTAACAATGTACCTCATGTTATGTTATGGTTATCTCTGGGGGTCAGTATTGTCAGAGATTATCTCTTTTCCCCTAAATCTACGATAAGAATGGACTGTCTTTTAAGGAAAATAAAAGGCTCAGGTTATTCTGAGTTATTTTTTTTAAGATTTTATTTATTTATTTGACAGACAGAGATCACAAGCAGGCAGAGAGAGGAAGGGAAGCAGGCTCCCCGCTGAGCAGAGAGCCCAATGCGGGGCTGGATCCCAGGACCCTGAGATCATGACCTGAGCTGAAGGCAGAGGCTTTAACCCACTGAGCCACCCAGGTGGCTCTATTTTGAATTATTATTCTCAAGAATTAAATCTCTACCTAGAATGGAATGCAAGGACACTAAAAGACGATGTAATAGGTAAAGGAAGCAGTTTCGAGATGGGCAGTCAGTAAGTCTGGGTGCCTCCCTGCCTGTCACTTCTCCCCAGAGACTCCCAGGCCTGTCTTCCTAAAGAAAACTCTTAGAACCAGACAAATGGAAGCCCTGCGTCATTAGCAGAGGGTAGAAATTTAATGTGCTATACACAGTTCTAGTGACTGTGGGGTTTGCTACCTATGTTTCAGTGGCAGAAATGTTTAAATATTTAAATTCTTGACTTTGATAAGTTGATTAATAATGTATAGTCTATTGACATTTCTGAAGGTCTGTTCCACCCCAAATCACAATATCCACTGAATAATTAATATTTAAAGCTTTTTATTCTTCCCCAGCTCCCGTGCTAGTGTCTCTCGAGTTTTGGACCGGTGTTGGTACGGTATGAGCTTTGGCAACTCTCACACGTGAATGTCAAGGCTAAGCTAATGAATTTGGTCAAGTCGCTTAATAGTTCCAAGCTTCTGGAACCAAGAGTGAGGATAATACTCTGACAGTAATAATGAAGGGAGTAATGCCTACTCCACAGGGGAGGATTAAGAGAATAGGGTCTGGAATTATATTGCTTGAGTTTGGAGTCCCCTGCATGCCTAGCTGTGTGACTTTTTAATGGCACTGATCTCTCCCCAGGCTCAGTTTTCTCATACATAAATTGAGAACAATAATGGTATCTTCTTCACAGGACTGTGATGGAACATATAGGCATATTGGTTTTATTTCAGAGTTTAGCACATTATAAATATCCTGTAAATTTAAATATTTTAGGATTTATAATGCACAAAAACATAGAGTTACCAGCTTTTCCTTTCTTTCTTACTCTTTTTTTTTGTATTGTCTTTTTTTTTTAAATTTTTATTTTTTATAAACAATTTTTTATCCCCAGGGGTACATGTCTGTGAATCGCCAGGTTTACACACTTCACAGCACTTTCTTACTCTTTTAACTTCATTTCATCCTTTATTTGTTCTGTACATATGGGACGCAATCACAGCCGACTTATCTATTGTTTGTCTACCCCACATGTTGGGAAATCCAGAAATAACCAAAACAGCTGCCGAGAAGGCAGGCAAAGGGATTTCGAGAATCTAGGGTAGGCCAGTTACTGACTGTTACCATGATTGGAAAGTTTGCCAAAGAAATAAGCATTTATTCCATTTTCATTCAGTTTTTATTTCATGTCCTTCAAAAATATTTTATCCCTTTGGTCAAGGTGTGGTGCATTTTTTTTAATATGCCATTGAGTTTGCTTATTTATTTATTTTCTTATTATTGTGAGTAGTTACTCTCTTTGGAATACAGCTCTCAAGGAGATTATCTTGATACAGAGAGATGCAACTGATTTTCTGTACATTGATCTGGAGTCCAGAAACTGTTTTTTTTTT
>PISX010038505.1:0-10154 GCA_004024625.1 Mellivora capensis
TCAAAAGCTTTTGCACAGCCAAGGAAACAGTCAACAAAACCAAAAGACAACTGACAGAATGGGAGAAGATATTTGCAAACGACATATCAGATAAAGGGCTAGTGTCCAAAATCTATAAAGAACTTATCAAACTCAACACCCAAAGAACAAATAATCCAATCAAGAAATGGGCAGAGGACATGAACAGACATTTCTGCAAGAGTCATCTATCTTTAAGTGATATTCCTGATGCCACCATAAGTACTACCCAATAAGCATTACCCACAAAAGTCCTTGCTTTTCATGAGCAATAACACAGGAGCAGTATTCCCAAGAGTGGATAATGTTTTGTCCATTTTAAAATGAGAAAATCTGCCATTGTTGAACCAATTGAGGTCATGGAAAAAGAGAGTAAGAAGATAGTCAGAGGCTCATCTCACTTCTATGAGAAGTAGTCTAGTGGTTCTAAGAATGCGGACCAGGCAACCTGGGTTCAAGATGGCTGGAGCATTTCCCAGCTGTATAAATTTGGATAAGGTAGTATGTCTTCTAAGCTCTGGTTTGTTTATATCTGGAACAAGGAAAATTCTAACACTCTTCTGATGTTTTTGGGGAAGATTAAATGAGGTTGTATAGATAGAGCTAAGCACCCTACTTACCACACATGAAGTGTGTCATAAATGGTGGGTGTTATTCCTGTAGTGGTTGTAAGCTGTGCAACTTTGAGCAAGTCATGACACTCCTGAGCATCCCTTAGTAACAATCTTGGCCTTAATGATCCGACCTTGACTACAGATAATCAAATGAGAGAATATACATGAAAATCCCTTTAAAACAAGAACGTGCAATACTTACACAAAGTGCTTCTGTTCTAAGTGTTAGTCAAGGTGTGGTTCTAAAACTCCTACCCAGAAAAGAGATTAAATTTTAGAAAAGAATAAAAGGAAAAACTTCCTTTTTAGACTGCTGTACCATCCTTTAAGATAACTACAGACATCCTTGGAACATTTACCCATACTCATATTATTGAAATAAAACACTGGAGTTAAAAAGTGTCATCTAGACTTGATGTAACAGGTACAAGGTTCACACACAGACACACAGACACACCCAAATCAATCAAAAATGTGAAAAATATATATGAAATAATCGTTTCAAGGCATTGGATAGCAGGTCATGCAGGACAGTGGTCTGAGAGAGGGGAAAGACAAAAGTTTGCCTCAGCTTATGGCCTTGAAAAAGTGTCTAGATGTCAGCTACAGAAGGTGGATATCTGCAGATCCCAGCTGACTCCCGAGTTGAAAAGATGAAGCCCAATGTCTGGGAAGACCTACGCAACTATAATTTGGTGGGCGGAATACGGAAAGGAGAAAGTTGCACAGACAGAACTCAGGAAATACTGAAGGCTGATCAGTGCATATGTGTGAGAAAACAACAAAGATTAAGGGAAGAACCATCAGCAAGATTAGAGGTCTCATTACACAGTGCTCACATAGGACCAGCAAGAGTGCCTGTGTACTCTGCAGCCAGGGTGATTCATGGAGCGTGGGGAAGGATCAATATTGGGAAACTATATAATACACTTCCAAATAGCCCATGGATCAAAGAAGCAGTCAAAAGTGAAATTAATCATATTTTTTAGCTGAATGAAAATGAAAACACAGCATATTAAAGTTTGTGGTATGACTAAGGCAATATTTAGGGGAAATTTATAGCAGTAAACATCTGTATTAGAAAGAAGAAAATGAGATCTAAAATTAATGACTTCAACTTCCACCTTCAGGAAATAGAGAAAAGGAAAGTAACCCCAAAATATATAAGAAAAAGGAAAAAATAAAGATTTGAGGAGGAGATTATGAAATATAAAAGAGGAAATTTTAGATGAAAGGAGTGATATCAAAAGCTGTTTCCTTGAGAAGATCAATAAAACTGATAAATTTCTAGCCGAACTTAATAGGAAAAATAAAGAGACAAATTACCAATATTGAGAATGAGCAAAGTAACTTTATTATGGCCTCTACAGATATTTAAAAGGTTATAAAATAACACTGTTAACATTATGACAATAAACTGACAATTTTGGTAAAGTAGACTACTTTCTGAAAAGACACAAACTATCAATGCTTGCAAGAAAAAAATATATCAAACAAATACCCCAATATCTAGTAAGGAAGTGAAATCTGTAGTTTTAAAAAAATACTTTTTACAGAGGAAGCTCTATTGTCATATGACTTCACTGGTGGATTCTACCAAATATTTTGGGTAAAAGAACATTTCTACACAAACTTTCGATAGTTGAAGAAGGAATACTACCTCGCAACTCAAACTATGAGGTCAGGATTACTCAAATAGCAAACCTTGACAGGCATTACAAGAATAAAAACAAAGCAGTAGAGAAATGATAGTTTTTCAGTACATAGTGCTAGAACATCTGGCTCTCCATGTAGACAAAAATATCTTGGATCCACATCTCACACCATATAAAAATTAATTCAAAATATAAAACCTAAAATTATAAAAGAAAACATAAGAGAAAAACTTTTGACCTCTGAAAAGCAACCCATAAAAGTACAAATTGACCAATTAGAATTCATCAAAATGAAAAGTGTTTGCTCTTTAAAGCCACTGTGAAGAGACTGAAGGGATAAGCTTCTGAGAGGAAGAAACTGGCAACAAATAATTTACCTGATAATGGGCTTGTGTCCAGAAACAAACAAACAAACAAACAAAAGCCCTCTCAAAACTCAGTGATAAGGAAAAAAAAAGAATCAACCCAATAAAAATGACTCAAAGATTTGAATAGATACTTCACAAAGGCAGGCCAAAAGATGGCAAGTAAGCACATGAGAAAATCCTTAATATTATTAGTTACTGGAAAAATGAAATTAAACCCATAGTGAAATCACACTATCCAACTGTTAGAATAGCTATGATCAAAAAGGACCCTGTTGGTAAGAATTTGGAAGAACATGCAAAAGAGGTGGGAATGTAAATGGTAACAATAACTCTGAAGCATTTTTACTCTTTTTTTTAAAGATTTTATTTATTAATTTGACAGAGAGGGAACACACGCAGAGGGAGTGGGAGAGGGAGAAGCAGGCTACCCACTGAGCAGGAAGCCCGATGAGGGGCTCCATCCCAGGACCCTGGGATCGTGACCTGAGTGGAAGTCAGATGCTTAACCGAATGAGCCACCCAGGTACCCGGTTTTATTCAAGATTTCTTTAGCAACTCCTAGGTATTTGCTCAAAGGAAAGAAAATCATATGTCCATACAAAGAGTTGTATACTGATGTTCATAGCAGTTTTATTTGCAATAGCCAAAAGCCAGAAACAATCCATATGTCCATTAAAAGGTGAATAAACTGTGGTATGTCCATACATGGAATACTACTCAGAAAAATAAAGGAACTATTGATAACACCGTATAACATTTTGAATTTTGAAATAATTGCATTGACTCATACTGACGTCAGACAAAATAGATTACATGCTGTAAGAGTCAGTTCATTCAAAATTTTAGTAGCTGCAAGCTAATCCTTAAGTGACAAAAAATATCTAGGACTAAGGTATTGGGAGGGGAGAGGAGAGGCAGGTAGAAGGAGGGGACACATGAAAACAGTTGGGGGTAATGGATATATTCGTTTATCTCGATTGTGATGATGGTGTCAGTTATACAATTTAAATTACACAGTTCAATGTATGTTAATTATACTTCAATCAAGCTGTCAAAATATTTACACACACACACTCTCTCTCTCTCTCTCTGAATGGATCCACCAAAGATAAAGAAATGAAGAGAAAATGTGTGGATAGTATCTAGTCAACTGTAGACCTATATACTTTAGATTCTCAGTATATGTTAGCCCAGTTACTTTAAAATACCCTGTTGATGGGAGTCTAACAATCTCTCAGGACAGTTGTATGGATTAAATGAGACATTGAAATTTTTAATAAGCTGTACTGTACTATGGAAATACCAATTTTATTGTTATCATTACCTTAAAAATATAAGCTTTTTTTTTCAATAACCAGTATTTTAATCAGCAGGATGAAATAAATGTTCTTTAAGTGCCCCAATTTTCTTTTTCTTCCAAATCACAATGAAAAGAGTGGTATATTTATCTGAAGGATATAACTAAGTGAAATGTCTTATGATGTGAAATCCATTTATTTCCAAATTGCACAAGCAATGAAGTGGAAAGGAAATGAGAGCTGACATAATAAATAATGGAAAAATGAAAGGCAAAGGTTTTTACTGAGCAGAAGAGTATGGCAAATGAGGCAAAAAAGTTTGTAGACTTTTGGGGGATTATAGTATGCAGGTTCTTGCCAGTATATAAAGAAAGTAAAGAACTGGGTCACTTGCGTGGCTCAGTAGGTTAAGCCTCTGCCTTCAGCCCCGCATCAGGCTCTCTGCTCAGCAGGGAACCTGCTTACCCCTCTCTCTCTGCCTGCCTCTCTGCCTACTTATGGTCTCTCTCTCTCTCTGTCAAATACATAAATAAAATCTTAAAAAAAAAAAGTAAAGAACTATCTAGAAATGCCCATACAATTCAAATATTGACAAGCAAAAGTATCAGTTATAATAATTTGTTAGGCAGAAATAATTTTTAGACCCTGAGATCATAACCAAAGCTGAAGGCAAAGGCTTAACCCACTGAGCCACCCAGGCACCCATATTCTCACGTTCTAAATCTTTAAGATCACAAATATCCTAATGCTTTTGGGGACGTAAAAGCTTTCTTTTTCAAGGGTTAAGAAATCATCATTCACTCAGAACAATATTTGGTTGATTGACTTATTCAGCCAATAATTAACATGTACCTGCTATGTACTAACCAGTGTACTGGCTACTAGAGGTACAGATGTAGAAATGAACAAAACAGGCTGCCAGGCCATGCTCTTGAGGAGTTTATTTGTTGATGAGGCTTTACATTTAATAGCACTTTACAGAATTATTTTATACATGTGATTATAATGCATCTCAACATGGGTTAAAATATGAGGAACTTTTTCCCCAATTAGTTTTATCTTTAATGCCTTTGATAATGTCTGCATTATACTTCAGATTACCTCTCTATAACAGCCAGGTATCAATCTAACCTCATTTTACCCATCAATCAATATAAATGTTACATACTTAGACCTGCATTAGACACTGTGGGTGGTATATATGAGATTTAGCTCTTCCTCTGTCTTAGAAAGTCCAGTATGGCCTAGGTGTTCTCTGGAAGTACAGATACAAAGTGCATCAAGTTCAAAAGAAGGAAAGATTTCTGTGATCTAGGATAGTCTGGAAAGAATTTATAAATTAAAAATCCAAGGATCTTGTTGTGTAGACAGCATGGCAGGAGAGGTACAGGGTCTAGAAAACAGCAAGCTCTCAGATGTATACTCCTGTGGTGCTCCTTTGTGCTTTCAGCCATACTTAAGTTAGGCTAAAGTATCTGGTCTCCCCACCTTCTGTTTTCCCTCTTGAAAATTACATGAATAACATGTAACTAACTCATGAAATACGTATTTTGCAGAACTGGGATTCAAGTGACAGAATTAATAAAGTATTCATTAAAAACTGATGAAATGAACTGATTATTTTTACATACCTATATCTGATCCCTTAAAGATTTCTAGGACAGAATTGCCAGACTCTTGTTTCTATATATGTGCATTCAGTTGGGAAACCTAATGCTCTTTATTAGCCAAAATTAATGCATTCAAAATTGAATTCATGCACTTTTTATTAAAGAGCTAAATTTAAATCTCTATGGTAACCACTGCAGCAAATGTGCAACATCTTAAGCTATGATTATACTGTCACACTTAGTGATATCTATCTTAAGTACATGACTACCAATCGTTTTACTGTTGTTCTAGTCAACCAGAAATGTAGTTAAAAAAGGAAACCAATTATGACATTTATTTAAATAAGGCTGACTGATTTCAGCAATAACATTCTAGATACTAGGAATGATTCTTTTGAAGGTGTGAAATAATGTGGAGGGAGGACTTTGATCCAACTGTTCACAATTTGAGTATTAAGTACCAGTAAAATTGAGTTTTTAAGTATCATTTAAAAGGTAGTAGTAGATATTTTTTTTAATTTCATTAAGTTTTTTATTTAAATTTATTTGGTAGTTATAGACTTCTAATGTGTAATTTTTAAATTACCCTTTAAAAATAAATCCAAATTAACAATCTTTCTCTGTCTGCAAAAATTCAAACTTGATGAGTTAAAAATCCTTAAGATCCTTTATAATCAAACTACTCACTGGTTTACAGTGCAAATAGGATAAAATTGAAATCAAATTTTGGTGTAGAATTATTAGCACTTTTTGAATGCTAAAATATGTTTCTGCATTAACTGTTTCAATTATGAGAGGTTTGGCTACATTTTTCTACTCATTCCATTACTTCACAATCCTGTAATATGCAATTCTAATTTTTTGGGTTTTTTTTCTCTAAGAGATCAACCAAATTCTTTGTGTTTATATTTAAATCCTGGCCATCTAATTTTACAGTCTATAACTTTTAATCGGCCAAACAAAGCTATTGGGCTTTGAGCAATTATGATACCTTCTATAACTTTTGAATTAATATGAGAAGATTTAAATAAATTGTTCCCCACACAAATTCTGTAATAATGTAACTGGATAGTGATTAGGACTGATGTAAGATTCGCTCCTTGATCATTTCTCTGACCCTGCATGAGAAAACCCCAGAAAGTACAAATTTTCTTTTTAGAGTTGGAGAACAGAAGGAAACTCTTGGCTCTTTAAGGTCATGGAAAGTTAAAGATGTACCTGAAGGAGCTGGAAATGTGTTGCAGTGTCGAGGTAAAGTATAGGGAAAGTGACAGATTTGAGAGTTAGCGTTACAGAATTTATAATTAAATGAGCATGTGAGAATAGGTGAGTTTGCCAAGAAAGAAAATAGGGAGAGCAGAATAGCAAGGCATGTCCTTAGGTGGCATCTACATTTAGGGGTGGGAGGAAAAAAGAGAAACCGAATGCTAAGTCAGAAGCAGAGCAGAGCAGAACAAATATATATCACCAAAAGTTAGAAAGTTATGGTGATTTTCAACAGTGTCAAATGCTGAAAAGAAGCGAGAAAGAATAATGGGAGCCCATCAAAATCTTTATGAGCAGTTGCAGATCATCGAATCAAGATACTAGAATACAAGTTGTGAAGAAAATTGGATTGCAAAGATATGTAGAGAAAAGAAAAACTTTAAGAAGTTTCCCCATATGTAGGGAAGAAAACACATCGTAACTTGAAGGGTAAATATGATAAAACTGATTATTTTATATTTGTTGTTCTTTCATTTTGCCATAGGGAGTAAGATAAAATATAAGGTGATAGGAAGTATTATTAGAAAAAGTAGGTGATATTGAAGAAGAAAGAGGAAGGCACAACTGATGAGATAAATACAGGTGCTGAAAAAATATTATAGATACTAAAGGACATCTGTGCAACAGTTTCTAGTTTGTACCAGTTTTATGTTCATCATGTTTTCCTGTGCCCTTACCGGAATAATGTGGGTGAGTTGTCATTACTGTCTAATTCTCTAAATAATGGTTTTGAGTTTCAAAGAAACTTACATCATGCGGCTAGAAAATGGCAGGGCTGAATATTAACCCTATGTCCTCTGCTCCTAGTTTAGTCCTCCTCTATTCTGAGTTCAACATCCCAAGGGCAGGGTTTAATTTTGAAGAGAAAAGTTGCCTCATTTTCCTAAAGAAGAAACTAAGGCAGTATGAGATGTTTCAAGGTGGAAATGCATAGAAAGTCAGGTCAGCTGTTCTTAATTTCAAAAAAAGTAGAAAGGCAAAAATTTTCCACAGAGACAATGGTCTTGATATCAAGGTTTGTTAAGAGGAGCAAGTTTTGGATAAACACATCTTCTTTAGCAAGCATTTTAATGAGCATTGATGTTCTCTATTAAAAAACCTTTAAATGTCACAAGAATGACATCTTGCAATTCTAGTAAAGAGAGACTGGAAACTTACCTTCATTGTGTTTTAACATTGTATCTGGTCGAATAAACTTTGCCAAACAGCACTGTCCTTGTTTGTGAGTAAGTGAGCAAAGTATCAAACTAATGTGGCGATTTTTGTGGTTACTTCTTCACTCCTCTTTTAAAGTATGAGATAGCCAACATTGACTACTACCAATTTATTTTTAAAAGACCAAAAACGGTCAAAGTAGAATATTATCTTCCTTCATAGTGGGTCTTATGGATATTTGTAATGAGTGCTGGAGGTGACATCAATATGGATATTTTTATATGTTTCACATTTATCTCACTAAGCATTTTTATGGCCAAAAAAAAAAGATGCCTGTAAGATGATTTTTGGAAAGGAATCATAGTTTTCCATTGATAGCATTAGAGCTTTATATGGGCTCCCGAGGGTAAGTATTTTCTGAAGCAAAACTTACAGCTTCCTATAAAAATGTCTCAGGTCCTTGACAAGAATCAAAATGTCTCTTGCTGACTAAAAACTAGGAAAAGAAAATTCTGTCCATGAAAGGATTACTGTTACGGTAAGTACCTCTTAAAACAGTTCTTTTCTTGTAGGCATGAGAGACTACTCTTCAACTGTCAGATGCAAATTGATGACTGGACTTTAATATGTCAAATACTAACAGTCACAACTAGATGGGCTGTGAGCTACTTGAAGACAGAGAGCCATGCTTTTTTATTCTTCCTCTATGCCCCAGAGCCCAGCATGGTGCTTGACACCAGTATAATGGCTAGTATATATTTGCCGAATGGACACCAGCCAAGACCTGAAGAAAAATGCTTGAGAGGGGAGAGCTTATTTCTTCCTCTCAGGTTTATCCCAGGGCCTTACATTTGAAAAGCATTTGACCACTCTACAATTTATACAGGAAATTTCATTTAAACTAAAATGCTATGGCCACAGCCGGGTGAGATGGACAGTTTTTAGATGGGAGATTGAGTAACTGAAGAATAACTCTTTCTGAGGTACCGAGTTTTCTTCCCTCACCTCATCCAAATTCTTTTTAAGTATGTCTGGCATCTGCAAGAGAGCAGGAGATGTTGTTGCACACTGCAGCTGGGTACCCAGGTGGTCTGTTGATATTCAAAGAGGACTGTTCTGGCATGAATTCTAGGGCAGCATCACACAGCTGTCACGAGCTGCTCTGTGGCTAGAAGCAGCAGATGTTACTGTTATCTGACAGGCAATCAGATCATCAGACATGGGAGGACACCAATGTAAAATGCAAAATATCTGACCCAAATATCATTTAATAAATCACAGACCCTTCCATCCAGTTCTCAAAAATCTCACCTACATACAATTTTTTTTTCACATTCAAAATTTATCTATAGGATTAATTGTACAATGAGGAAAGCACAATTGCAATAATTCTACTTTTGTCTTGGTTAATATTCCCCTAGAATGCACTGAGAATACTTCCAAAACTTCTAGAATTTATCACACTTTAAAATTATTAATAATTGAAAAATGAAAAAGTATGACTGCCTCACATATTATTTCTCTTGCTCTTTTTTGTATGAATTATCTGCTTACACCAATCTATGCTAATATAAAAAGCAATATTTTCTGTAAATATGAAAAGCTAGACACTAATTTTCTTAAGCAGAACCACCGTATATTACGTAGCATTTGCAATATCCGGTAGGCTGCTTTATGTTCTTCATTTCTTGCCTGCTCTACTCATACATGTCATTTAGGCAGAAGATGGAAGGTTTGCCATAACACAGTCAGGATCTAAAGGAGAATTGGGAATTTCTTCAATATCAGCAGTCCTGATAAGATGTGGAATAATGAGAAGTAACAATTCTCCTGATACCAAGAAATACAGTAGTTATAATGTGTGGTAATTCTGAAGGTCAGAAAGCTCCAAGGCAAAGAAAGTCATTGAGAGGCAAAAAGTAATAGATAGTAGAATGTACATTATAAAATGTTGCCATATATATGCCATATATATGGCAACATTTTATAATGTACATTCTATATATATATCATATATATTATTAGATTAATATATATATTAAAATGTTAATATTAAAATAATAAAATTATAAAATGTTGCCATATACAATATGTATCATATATGGCAACATTTTATAATGTACATTCTATATATATATCATATATATAATATGAATATGAATATATGATG
>PISX010038506.1:0-10141 GCA_004024625.1 Mellivora capensis
TGAATTGTGTAAACCTGGCGATTCACAGACATATACCCCTGGGGATAAAAATACGTTATATGTTTATAAAAAAATTTAAAAAAATATAGAAAAGGTAGGAAAGTGGTGCTAGAGTTGACAGGATCATCTATGACAGGTTAAGCTAAGGCACAGCATTCTTCTCCTATGACTTCCCTTCTGCATGTGAGCAGAGGTTTTCAATGTGGAATGTAGAAATACAAAAAACAATTCATGCTTTATAAGAATAACAGAATTTCTCTTTTTAATTTTTTCTCATTCTTTAACATTTCTGTTTTTGTTATTTCATAGTAAACCTATTTGTACATGCTTACAGTTCAAAAATTACATTTAAATGCACATTTAATTTTTAAAACCTCATGGTACATCTGAAAAAAATAGTAGGAGATCAGAATAACCAATAGCGACAGGAAGTTTGCAGGTCTTTGAAACAGAATTTTCTAGCTGTTTGTGTTTTGAGGTGGAAAGTTCTTTGATGAGGTATGGAAGTGCCACTATTTCATCTTGTGGATTCATATACCTTAGACACTACATGAAAAACCAGTCAGGTTGATATTAAATGTAAAAACTGAAATGCAGGGGTTCCTGGGTGGCTAAATCAGCTGGGCATCCAATGTTTAATCTCAGCTCAGGTCTTGAACTCAGGGTTGTGAGTTCAAGCCCAGCTTTGGGCTCCTTGCTGGACATGGTGCCTCTTAAACAAACAAAACTGAAATGCAGATAAAAATTGAGATGCTGACTCTGGAAAACAGTATGGCAATTCCTCAAAAAGTTAAAATTAGAACTATAATCCAGCAATTGTACTACTAGGTAAATACCTAAAAAATTATGCTAATTCAAAGTGATACATACACCCCAATGTTTACAGCAACATTATCTACAACAGCCAAATTATGGAAGCAGCCCAAGTGATCATCAACAGATAAATGGATAAAGATGTGGCACGCATGTGCGCACGCACGCACACACACACATGCGTGCACACACACACACACACACAAGCATATTATTCAGCCATAAAAAAGAATATAATCTTGCCATTTGCAACAACATGGATGGAGCCAGAAAGTATAATACTAAGTGAAATAAGTCAGCCAGAGAAAGACAAGTACCATATGATTTCACTTATATGTGGAATTTGAGAAACAAAACAAGTAAGAATAGAGGGAAAAAGAAGAGAGAGTGAGTCAAACCAAGAAACAGACTCCTAACTATAGAGAACAATGTGATGGTTACCAGAGGGAAGGTATGGAGGGGATGGGTTAAACAGGTGGTGGGAATTAAGAACGGCACTTGTCATGAGAAGCACTGGGTGTTATAAGCGTTGAATAAATAAATTGTACACTTAAAACTAATATTTCACTGTGTGTTAACTAACTGGAATTTAAGTAAAAACTTTTTTAAAAATTGAGAGGCTGACCCACCCTGAGCAGAGATTTGTCATGGATTTACTTGGAGACAGGGCAATACATTTCTCAAAAATGATCTTGGAATCTGTTCAAGGGAGAGGTAACTCATTAACACTGAAGAATTCTGCATCATCAAACAGAGTGGGAAAAAGTGGTTCTATAAAACCTGATGTGTTGATGCTTTCAATTAGCTGTGAAACCATAAAATCTGTTCACTCATCAAGATTCCACTCAAGTGCAAGTCGGTTGTAAGAAGAAAATTTATATTTCAGTGTCCACAAAGAGTATTCCTGAGTGGCTCAGTGAATTTATTTGTCCAAAGGATCAGTAACTGGAACATCCAGGTCCTTTGGATGGTAGAAATGTCTACTAGATAACAGTATGTTCTTGGCATTTGTTGTTAAGTTAGTTGTGGTAATGCTAGGCTAATAGACTTAACTGATGGGTGTGGACAAACGCAGAGGTGAGAGACAGAGATGCTGGGTGGAGATGATTGCCAAAAGGGACACTGGAGGGAATAATGAAAGAAGAGAGTCTGGAGAAGAGAAGAGAGAAAAGGAGGTGAAAAGAAAGAGGTTGTGAGCATGGTGGAGGCTAAAGGAGGCATAGGCCTGTGGATTTTCCTGAAAGTAGATAGCATTTGGTGGAATGGTTTAAAGGTGACATAGGTCAAGTCTGCATTATTAGATTCACCCTGGGATCACCTGACATTGCAGCCATCCTAGCTCAGTGCTCTCTTCTACACTTGTTATTTTGTCTCTGTGTCTGGGAGAGAGAGTCTTAATGGAAAGGGCTTTCCTTAATTATCATTATATTAGTCTCTTTATCCTATGGACAAGTAGTTACTATAAATGTGAGCACTTAAAAGTGATAAAATAATTATGTCTCACAAGTCAAAGAGACCAAGTCTCATGGGGAAGGAAGGGAGAGAATGAAGGAAAGGAAGGGAAAGAAAAGGAAAAAGGAAAAAGGAAAATGGAAGGGAAAGGAAAGGAAAGGACAAGAAGAAAGGAAAAAAGTTATATGCTCAAGAGAAGGTGGAGGAGAAGTGGGGAAAGAAAACTAGAATTAATTTTATGGCAGAAATGGATTAGAAAGGCTTAGAAAAATTAATATTTTCTGGATGTTGGTGAAGAGCTAAATGAGGAGAACATGAGGTATAAGAGCCAGGGACATTAGGCAACCCACTACTTGAAATAATGTACTAGTGCATTTGGAGTATGCCAGGATTGATACTTTTTTTTTTTTTTTTAAATTTTCAGTGTAACAGAGTTCATAGTTTTACACCACACCCAGTGCTCCATGCAGTGCGTGCCCTCCACAATACCCACCACCTGGCTCCCCCAACCTCCCACCCCCCGCCCCTTCAAAACCCTCAGGTTGTTTTTCAGAGTCCATACCAAAACTCAGTGCTTGTCCTTATAAAGTTAACAGAAATATCCTCATGGCATATTTCAGGAACATGATATATTTCAGCAGCATGAGAAACTCTAGCTTGGCTCTTAAGTTGAAGCAGGACAGAACCAGATAGAAAGGTAAAATAAATTCTTAGGCCAACATTCATCCACTCATTTATTCAACCAGCCAACCAAAAACCACTGACATCTGCCATGTGCCAGATACTATGTAAGGGCTGGAGATATAGAGAAGAATTAAGAAATGATTCTTGCTCCCAAACTACTTAAAATCTACTAAGGTATCAAATGTCAGGGAAGAGAAGCAACTGGGCAGGGCAGAGATACTTACGGATGCCTAATTATTAGACTATGAACTTACAATGTATCTACAGTGAGGTCCTTACACTTTAAGTCATTTATGGCACCACTAGTAAGAATAAGCAAGGAATATGACTTCTTCTCCATTTTTTCTTCTTGATATTTCCAGAGAAACAAACAGTAGACTGGGCTGGTGAGAGAATATAAATGGCTGATAAAAGTGGGAAAAATATTCAACGTTGTTGACAATGATATACAAATTGACATAGCTACGAATGTCAGTTTTACGTCTCAGATTCACCAGGGTTATGGAAAAGGGGAAAACAGGGATTCCTTATATTCTTCTCTTTTTCCAAAAACTTTATTTTATTTTTTCAGTGTTCCAAGATCCATTGGTTATGCATCACACCCAGTGCTCCATGCAATACGTGCCCTCCTTAATAACCACGACCAGGCTCACCCAAGGCCCCATCCTTATATTCTGCTGGGCACATACAATTATTTTAAATTTTTTATGGGAGGTCATTTGGCAAAATATCTCAAAGTTGTCTTTTTTTTTTTTTTAGTTTGTTGAAATTTTAAAATTTACTTTTATTTTTATTTTTTATTGTGTTATGTTAGTCACCATACATTAGTTTCTGATGTAGTGTTCCAAGATTCATTGTTTATGTACCACACCCAGTGCTCCATGTAATACATGCCCTCCTTAATAACCACCACCAGGCTCACCCATCCCCCGACCTTGTTCCCCTTTAAAACCCTCAGTTTGTTTCTGAGTCCACAGTCTCTCATGGTTCAAAGTTTTAAAATATATTTCTTCTTACCCCGCAATTCTACTTTATGAACTTAACCTTAAAGAAATAATCAGGGATGTGCACAAAGATTTTTATGAAGTTCACTATATGATTATTTATAAGTAGCAAAAACATGCAAAATATATAAATTATGAACATTAAATATGAGATATAGGTACACCATGAGAAAATGTTTATGATTAAAATCAGGGAACAAAACAGTATGTATTTTTTTACCTGATGTAAAGATGTATAGAAAAATGCTGGATGTACATACATTGATGATAGTAACAGTCATTTTCTTGGGGTGGTGAGAGTAAGGGTGATTTTTATTTCCTTATTTATAATTATTGCTACATTTTCCACTGTTTCCAGTTATAATGTTTTACTTTTTAAAATCATTTTAAAAGTTATCTACAGTAGGTGGAGGTAAAGAGAACAGCAAACAACCCTCTAATTCCTGCACACATGTCTCTGACTTTGCTGTGCCTCCCATCAAGAGATAGTCTATTTTCTCACCTCCTAACTTTGCTCTGGACTTGTGACTTACTTCGACCAATGGATGTGGCAGAAATAATGGAGAACTTCTGCAGTTAGGCTCTAAGAAGCCTGTGGCTTCCACTTTGTTCCCTTGAAGTGCTGCTCTGAAACCACCATGTAAGGAAACCAGTATAGCCTACTAGAAGATAAGAGGCCTTTCGGAGGAGAACCAAGGTCCTCTAGTCAACAGCCAGGGCCAACTGCCAGACATCAGTGAAGGGGTCAGGGACTCTCTCCAGTCGAATGCTGTAAAATGAGTGAGGCCATATGAGCCTAGCAGAAAAACCTTCCCATCAACCCACAGAACCATGAGAAATAATAAGTCATTGTTTCAAGCACTAAGTTTTGGGGCAAAATGCTACCCAGAAATAAATATGAAATAGGCACAAAACCATTAGTTAAAAAAAAGAAGAAGAGGAAGAAGTCTTAGTCTGGTGGTTGTCAATCTAGCTTCCAAGAATCTTGAAAATATTGCCTCAGAATTTGAAATGGAAACATTATGGCTGCCATTGTACAGTTTTCACTTTGGAAGAATGACTGGTGAGAAGAGACTGGTGTTCTGTAATGGGTCAGGAAATAGGTAGTGAGTATGTTTTGTATATGTGCAGTTTTTCCTCACTCAAAGAGCACAATTTCTCTAAAGTATCTGCAGATGGCTCAAAATGGACCCCCAGCTGGCTGTCAGCAGATTCTTGAATCCTCCTTCCTGTGAGTGCTGCTGAAGGCAGTGCTTGGCCAGATTCCTACATCTCTTTCAGAACTTTGTTACCCAGTGGAAACTCCAGGGGTAGAGAAGGAGAGTGCTATACTATTTTTGAAGATATTCTCAAAACCTTTATTTCTTGTCCAGAGAAATAAGGAATACTCAGCAGAAACAGTACAAAAAGACTCTGAACTCTTTGCTCTTGATGTCTATATGGGGAAATTTCCAAGATATCTTCCAAACAATTCGACCCCCAGTCATCCACATATCATTATAGGCATGAAAACTTGAAGATAAGTCCTATGAGTCTGTCTCAGATGTCATCCTGAGTTCAGCAGTAGAGTGATAGAGCAAACAGGCCATTAGAAATGATCTAATTCTACCCCATCATTCAAAAGAAAACTCTGTCTAAGACCGAGACAACAGTTGTGGCTGACTTTAGGTCACAAATGAGCAACTATGCAGGCACAAAGCTGGGAGCAAACCCAGGTCTCTCTGTTTCTCTGCTTTGTACTCTGTATGATAATGTGTCACTTCTTCAAGCCTAAGAGAGATCACAGAGGTGGGATGAGACATTGCCTTTGTTAACTGTAGGTACATTTCACATCTCAGTGGGATTGTTGGTTGTAAAAGAGGAAAGTCATACAGCCGAATGTTTTATGCAACAATATAATGAAATCATAAAATAAAATGCCAGTGATTCCTTTCTCTGGGTGCAAGATGTTCGAGACCACCGAGAACAAATGCTGTTCAGATCCAGTTGCATAGGTTGTGTTCTCTTCAGCAAAGGTGCTTCCAAAGCCAGATGTCTGGGGATGGCTATTGACTCACTCCTCTCCTTTTGGGTTATTCTTATTTATTATAAAGCTTTGCAGGAATGTGTGGGGATTGGGGGAAAGAATTCTGACAACTGCTAGTTTCAATATTTAATTTTTTGCAGTTCATCTCCCCCAAAAATAATCCTCATGAATGTCACATTCACTGACATATTCCTCCACAATCAGTCCCCATTATTATTTTGTCTCTTCAAAGCTGAGCTCTGGCCAGGAGCCCAGAGGTGGGGATGAGGGTTTCAAAACTGTGTCAGTAAATACAAGAATGGTGATCTATTGTCACATGCCCAAATCTGACAGTCGTGCTCATAAATCAGAGTCCAGGAGTTAGTTCTGCTCTGAGGTCCTTTCCTTCTTTCTGCTATACTTCCTCCTTGGAATTAAGAACTTCTGGCCCAGAATGAAGGGAAGAATTTAAACCACTGGCTCTTTCTGAAGCTTTCTGATGCCAACCAAGACATCTGGGGTGTGACCTCAGCACTCTCTTTTTGGCATCAAGTTTGGACCAAGGCTCCATGATGTCTGAGCTTGCTTTAGTCCTGGCAGCCTTCAGTTTTTGTTGGTCCTCTGAGTTCTCATTTATCTCACTCTACTGCCAGCAAGATAATAAGTTATGCTTGTACAAATCTGGCAAGGCCCCAAGCTGTTTTGGGGGCTGTCAGATTTTTTTGGCATGAAGTCCTGTCTACTTGCTTTTGGGGCCTGGCCTGGAGGTCTGGTAGTAGGATTAGAGGTCTGGACAATATGTAGATCAAGAGCTGGAAAACCTGTAACCTCATTCACCCCTTGTTATTGGAGAAACTTTTCATTAAGGTCAAAGGCATACATGCCATTTAGAGCAGGAGTCAGAACACAAGAAGTCAGGAGTTGAGCAGGCCCTGAAACAAAATGAGGGGTAAAAGCTTAACTGGGAGCAGAGGAAGAAGGTGTAATAACACGAAGGATGCAAATTTTGGCTGAAGAGCTTGGCCTGAATACTATTTTTTCTAAAAAACCAAATTAGTTGTCCACACAAAACTGTAGGATATTTCACATTCAAATCCAAATTTCCATCTCTTTTTGAGGCACCATGTGGGCCCTCAGCTCAGGTAGGGGAGCTGTCCCATCTGGAGCTTTCTCTCCAAGCACTTCTACCAGAGGAAAGTGTTCATTTCAGGTTTGCATTTCTTGGTCTTCAATTTCCATTTTCTTCACAAAGCCTTGGCTAGAGTACAAAAGACACACACTTCCCTTTTCTCTGAGATTTTGTTCTAAGGAATGCTTATTGTATAAGTCAAGGACTAGTATTTGAGAAAATGGAATTCTGACATTCCTGATGCTGTTTCTATTTCATATTGTGATTTTTCTTGTTCCCCAAATCTTCCATCCAAATCACACACTTGAGCCTGTTCTTTGGGGAGAAATAATGTGTAAAAGCCCATGCTTGGCCTTAGTGTCACCATTTAAAGAAGCTAAAAATAGGTTTTCCAAGCAATTTCTTTCTTTGAAGGACCCTTTTTGTGTGCTGGTCCAAAATGGAAACATAAGAAGATCTTAAACTCATCTCCTTCACAGATACATAAAATCTATACCTACTTATACCTATTCTATAATTCTGTATAGATTTATACAGAACTGCTGGAACTCTCTCCTTCACCCCTGGGGTCAGACTTGCACTCCAGGTCACAGCTCCCCAGGGCGCTTGGCGCTCATTTCTTCTCCTTGGGCCTTCCCCCTAATAAAACTCCGGGGGTGCCGAATCCCATCTTGGCAACAGCAGCTCAGACTATTCAAAGTACCACAAAGTGTTTTACTATTTTTCCATTGTGTAAGGATACTGGCATAATAAACACAAACACTTAAAAGTGTCACCAAATTCATAAGCAGTTTTTGGTTTTTATGTATTTATATTTCCACCTTGCATATTTTCACTTCTTTTCAACCCTCCTGCTGTCAACCCTCCTCCAGATTTCTGTCATCTTTCCCCGGGCTTATTGATCCCCCAAGGGTCTCCTTGAATGTGTCTTTGCTCCCTCTCACTCATTCCCCACATGGTACTCAGGGAATGCTTCCTAAATGCAAATCTGTAGCAAACAAAATCTTTCCTAGTTCTTTTACTGAATGAGCAGAATTTGGTAGGATAAAATTATTATGCAATTCTCTTTTTTCCCCTGGCCCTTCAAACCTAATTGTCTGTGCCTAGTCATTCTCCATTTTGGATGAAATCTTGGGCAGGTTCTGCAGCTTGTTTGAGTACTCCAGAAATAACCAAAGAGGCCCTTTGATTTGACATGTAAATCCAGTTCCATCTAATTCTTTCCTAACCAGTTGAGTTATAGCTAAAGTGTGTGCTGCTGGCCTCCCTGACCCCAACTAGGGACCATATCAGTCTGGACGCCTCCCATGGGAGGGGCCTTTGCACTTACCTTCCCAACCAGGCTCAGTTCCACTCATCTTCAAGTCACATAAATGTCACTGCCACAAGGGAGATTTCTCTCTATGATTTCATCTTAAACCTTAACTAATGTTAAATATGTAGTTATTTCTATGAAACATTGTTTTATGTTTCTCTCCCCCACTGGACTATAATCCCCATGAAGGCAGAGATTATGTTTATCTTGTTGGTGGTCCAGGTCCTTAATAATATTCTCTCAAGAAATATGCATAATAAATGAATATGAAAAATGTTTCTTTGTGAATACTGAAAAGTATGACATCTATCATGGAAGTGTAAAGGATGTTTAAAGGGGGTCATTTTTTACTGTAGTATAGTTGACACACAATGTTACATTAATTTCAAGGGTACAACATAGTGATTCAGCAATTCTATATGCTGTGCTCACCATAAGTGTAGCTACCACCTGTCACCATCTAATCCTACTACAATACCATTGACTATATTCCCTGTGCTATACCTTTCATCTCTGTGACTTACTTATAACTGGAAACCTCTATCTCTCACTTATTTTCACCCATAAACCCCTTCCTCCTCACAAACCACCAGTTTGTTCTCTGTACTTATAGATCTGTTGCTGCTTTTTATTTGTTTTGTTTTTCAGATTCCACATAGAAGTTAAAGTCCTTCTCTGACTTGATTCGCTTAGCATATTATCCTCTAGCTCCATCCATGTTCTTACAAGTGACATGATCTCATCCTTTTTTATGGCTGAGTAATATGCCATTCCATTCCAAATATATATATACACCTACACAAAACTTGTTTATATAACTGCCCCCTTTTTCAATCTATTCTTCTATCCATGGACACCAAGGTTGCTTCCAATACCTTGGTTATAAACATGATGCTGTAATAAACACAGGGGTCATATGTCTTTTCAAATTAATATTTTTGTTTTCTTTGGGTAGATACCCAAAGTTCTATTTTTGATTTTTAATTAAACTCCATACTCTTCTTCACAGTGACCATATCATTTTACATTCCCACCAACTGTACATAAATTTGCTTTTTTCTATATATCCTTTTCAACACCTGTTTTTTATTGTCCTTTTGATACTATCTATTCTCACTGGTGTGAAAATATATCTTGTTGTGGTTTTGATTTGCATTTCCTTGATGATTAGTGGTGTTGAGAATCTTTTCATGTATGTCTTCTTTGGAAAAATGTTTAGGTTCTCTGATGATTTTTATTTTTATTATTTATTTATTTTTTTAAATATATATTTTTTTTATTTCTTTTCAGCGTAACAGAGTTCATAGTTTTACACCACACCCAGTGCTCCATGCAATGCATGCCCTCCACAATACCCACCACCAGGCTCCCCCAACCTCCCACCCCCACACCTTCAAAACCCTCAGGTTATTCATGAGAGACTATGGTCTCTGATGATTTTTAAATAGGATTATTTGTTTTGGTATTGACTTCTATAAGTTCTTTATATATTTTGGATATTAATTCCTTTTTAGATATATTAATATATTTGATCAATTTCTATCTTTATGTTGTCAGTTTAAGATTTGCTTTATGTATTTAAGTGCTGTTATGTTGGATGCATAGATATTTACAATTATTATATCTTCTTTTTGGATTTATCCCTTTATTATAGAATGCCTTTCTTTGTCTCTTGTTACAGTCTTTGTTTTATAGTCAGTTTTGTCTGATATAAGCATTACTATGGTGGATTTTTTTTT
>PISX010038507.1:0-10309 GCA_004024625.1 Mellivora capensis
GGGGCATTGGGGCAGTAGAGCTGGGGCTCCCTGGAGCTGCCCTCATTCATTGCTGGGGCACGGCCCCTGCCGTGTGGCAGGCATGCCCCTGGGCCCGGCAGTGTGCTTGTCTTGTCCCCAGAAGGGCTGATGGCTGAGGGCCTTCGTCTGGCAGAAGTCCCAGCAGCTGGAAAACTAGTCCTTCATTCCTGAAGGGAGAATCCTGCTTGAGCATCCCGCCGCACATCACAGGTAGCAAGCTGTAAAATTTGAGGATCTTAAAAAAACAGAGTTCCCATCATCAGAGCAGAGGAAGCTGACTGGGGTGAAAATCAAAACATTTCATTGTCAGCATTCCCAATAACAGCTGAGTAAGAATGTCAGTGTGCCCAGTTTTCAATTAAGTGAGGGCTGTGTGATTTAATTTCTTGTCTCTCATTATGTTTGGTTGTAAATTTGACATTAAAATGTAATGCCCAATATTGTACAGATTCAATGTAATACTATTAGAAATAATTAGCAGGTAAAATGGACCTGACTTTTAAAAGAATGACATTTGTTGTATAGTCTGCCCCCATTAAGCCATGGCTTTTCTGAGAAACAACATAGCTTACAAAAGTATGGTATAAAGAGGGGAAAGAGGGCATCTGGGTGGCTCAGGCAGTTCAGTGTCAGACTCTTGGTTTTGGCTCAGGTCATGATCTCAGGGCGGTGAGACCGAGCCCCGCATCAGGCTCCCTGCTCAGCATGGAGTCAGCTTGTCCCTTCCCAGCTGCTCCTTCCCCCAGCGCTCTCTCTCTCTCTCTCTCTCTCTCATAAATAAAAAATCTTTAAAAAATAAAATAAAAGTAAAAAGGGAGAAAAGAGAGTGTAGGGGGAAGCTGTGTGCTCATCTGAGCATCTGTAAAATGGGAGAGAGAGAACACTTAATCTGGACTAATTCACAGTGTTGTGTCAAGTTGAGATAAATGTATAAAAGTACTTCTAAAATTTAACTTTATTTAAAGATTTTATTTTATTTTATTTTGTCAGAGAGAGAGAGAGAGCACAGTCAGAGGGAGAAGCAGGCTCTGTGCTGAGCAGGGAGCCTGATGCAGGACTCAATCCCAGAACTCCAGGAGCATGACCTGAGCTGAAGGCAGACGCATAACCGACTGAGCTACTAGGTGCCCCGTATAAAAGTACTCTTTATATATTAATTCCAAAGCAAAAACAAAAACCCAAAACCCTCAAGGACTTTAGAAAACATCTAGTTCAGACCTTTCGTGTTTCAGGTGAGAAAAGGGAGCCTCAGAAGTCACAAGACCGTATTCAGTTATGAGAGTAATCACATAAAGGAAACATATGCTTGCATTAATCTAAGGAAGACGGGACTCTGAGAATTCTAACGAATGCACACTTGGTGATTGAGCGTGGAAAACACGAATGGGATGTTTGTGCAAGTGCAGGTCTGCAGCCGAGTCTGGCTCTGGTGCTTCTTGTCAAGTGCTGGACCCCGTGCCCGGCCAGTGGTGGTTGCACTTGGTTAGCCCCCAGCCCTTCACCCCCAGTACACACCGCATCTTCTTTCCTTCTCCACTGGGCAGGAGGAGATTCTTGGGAGAGGATCTCGCCCAGTTCTGGTCCTGGCTCCCTCTCAGGCCCAGCTGTGTGATCTTAGGCACGATTCTTTCCTTCTCATTGGCTTGGTTCCTCGTGTAAAACCGGGTAATAACACTTGTCCTGCTGATCTGTCATGCGTCTTTCAAGGATCAAACGATGTAATATATGTGAAAACACTTTAAAAAGCACAAAATGCCCTACAAGTGTCAAGTGTTGTTATTATCCTCATTATTGCTCTTCCCTTCCCTCCCTCCCTCCCTGACTCCCTGTCTCCCTCCCCTCCCCTCCCCTCACCCCCCTCCACGCCTCCCCTCTCCAGCTTTGCTGGCTTCCTGCCCAGAGTGTCTGACAAGTGGTTGCAATTAATTACTTGTTGAGAAGCTTTCTCTGAACCATGAAATGTCATCGGGGAAGCCATTCTTGGATGAGTAGGAATCCAATTAGGTTATTGCTTTCTGCCGGGGCTCCTGGGTGGCTCAGTTGGTGAAGCATCTGCCTTTGGCTCAGGTCATGATCCCCGAGCCTGGGATCGAGTCCCATGTTGGGGTCCCTGCTTAATGGGGAGCCTGCTTTTCCCCCTCCCCCTGCAGCTACCCCTGCTTATGCTTTGTCTCTCTCTCAAATAAATATATAAAATCTTTAAAAAGTTAAAAAGATTACTGGGAGTTGCAGAGGGAAACAGAAGGAGTAAAGGAAATTACATTTGAAAGGAATACTTCATTTCCATTGATAATGGAAGGATTGGCCTGTAGTTATGGCAGAAAGCATTTTTTAAAAAAATATTTTTATTTATTTGACAGACAGAGATCACAAGTAGGCAGAGAGGCAGGCAGAGAGAGGGGAAGCAGGCTCCCCGCTAAGCAGAGAGCCTGATGTGGGGCTCGATCCCAGGACCCTGGGATCACGACCTGAGCCAAAGGCAGAGGCTTTAACCCACTGAGCCACCCAGGCGCTCCGGCAGAAAGCATTTATTTTTTTTTTTTAAAGATTTTATTTATTTATTTGACAGAGAGAGATCACAGTAGACAGAGAGAGAGAGAAGCAGGCTCCCTGCTGAGCAGAGAGCCTGATGCGGGACTCGATCCCAGGACCCTGAGATCATGACCTGAGCCGAAGGCAGCGGCTTAACCCACTGAGCCACCCAGGCGCCCAGCATTTAAAGAAAATGTTTAGGATATTGGTGAGAGGGTGTGAGACCCAGGAGGAGCTTGGATCGCAGAATCTCCTCGCCTTGGAGAAGCCATGGGAGGTGCCCAGCCTCCGACGCCCCATCAGCGGGGATGCTCTTCTGTCCCCTCCTGATGGGGCTGCCCCTGTCCTCCTCAGGCTCCCTGGCGCTGGGCAGGGGTGCGGTGTACACGTCAGAACCTGAAGTCCTTGTTGCTGAGAACAAACGTGAGTGCGGGGCAGCTCAGGGGTGGGGGTCTGGGGCCGGCGGGAGCAGGTGCAGGCCCCCGGGGACTTGGAGAGCATCCAGCACGGGCCACTGTTGGGGGCCATTTCCCCTTTCCCATTTGCTGCTGCTCCTTCCTCCTCTTCACTTCTGTCCTGTCTGCAGCCGCCAAGCTGTCCTGCTCCTACTCCGGCTTCTCCTCTCCCCGCGTGGAGTGGAAGTTTGCCCAAGGTGACATCACCAGCCTCGTTTGCTATAACAACAAGATCACAGGTGGGTTGTTCTCCCTCCCTTCTGGTGGCCCAGGCTGTGGAGGGATGGATGGGCCTGGATTCCAGGGGAGAGCTGCGGCCTGAGGCGCGGGTCCTGCAGACATCCCGTGGCCTCTCCTGCCACCATCGCCGGCGTCTCTTAGCTCTCCGGCTCATTCAGCCCTTCCTTCCTCTCTCCTGGTAGCTTCATATGAGGACCGAGTTACCTTCTCACATAGTGGCATCACTTTCCATTCTGTGACCCGGAAAGACACGGGCATGTATACGTGTATGGTCTCTGATGAAGGCGGCAACACCTATGGGGAGGTCACCGTCAAGCTCGTAGTGCTTGGTACGTGCCACACCTTTTCTGTGTGGTCTTGGCGTTCAGTGCTTCCCTAAAGCCTCACAGGCTCTGGTGAGCTTTGGAGCTCACTGATGGTGAGGACGCTCCTGGCTGGGGGGATTCAGAGTCCTGGTGCCGGCAGAGAGGGGCTGAGCCCCTGGGTGGGGGAGGCTGAGGGCATGGTGTGGGTTGGAGGCTAGAGCCAAGGGATGGGGTATCAGGAGTGTAGCCTCTAGGCAGTGCCCTCTGACCTGTGCTCAGCCCCTTCTGTCCCCTTACAGTGCCTCCCTCCAAGCCTACAGTCAGCATCCCCTCCTCTGCCACCATTGGGAGTCGGGCCGTGCTGACCTGCTCGGAGAAAGATGGCTCTCCCCCTTCTGAGTTCTTCTGGTACAAGGACGGGGTCCTGATGCCCACAGAGCCCAAGAGCAACCGAGCCTTCAGCAACTCTTCCTATAGCCTGGATCACAAGACCGGGGAGCTGGTAGGGATGGGGTAGCAAGGGAGGGGCGGGGGCAGTTACAGAACCCTTGAAGGTGGGGAGGGAGAGCGGCAAGGTGAATTTGGCTTCGGGGTCAAGAGAGAAAAGATGGGCACTTAGACACACAGTAGGATGAACGTTGCATAACGTGTAGAACAGTTGAGTCATTATGTCGTACACCTGAAAGGAACGTGATGTAATTTGTCACCTCTAGTGCAGTAAAGAAGCAAAAATAGAGGTGCGCCTGGCTGACTCAGTCGCTGGAGGCTTGTGAGTCTTGGTCTCGGGGTCGTGAGTTCAAGCTCCATGTTGGGCGTAGAACTTAAAACACACGCGAAGAAGCAGAAGTGGGTCCTTGGCTTCTTGGGGCAGGAAGCCAACTGTTTTCTTCCCTCCAGGTCTTCAACCCCGTTTCGGCCTCTGACACCGGCGAGTACATGTGTCAGGCACAGAACGGCTATGGGACGCCCATGCGGTCCGACGCGGTGCGCATGGAGGCCGGTGAGCGCGGGTGTGCCGAGCAGCGGCGTGAGCTCGGACCTGGGGTGGGGGTCGGGGTCTGCTTTTCTTCCTGGCTTTGGTGGTGGTGTCAGCAGTGGGAGTGAGCCTTCAGGGCCCTGACCTCTCGTTTGTGTCTCATAGCGGAGTTGAATGTGGGGGGCATCGTGGCAGCTGTCCTTGTGACGCTCATTCTCCTCGGATTCTTGATTTTGGGCATCTGGTTCGCCTATAGACGAGGCTACTTTGACAGTGAGTATCTGCCCTCAGAGGCTGTCCTTTTTATCGTACCCCTTTCAGGGCACGGTTCTTGGGTGCCTCCTGAGCACAGAGCGGATAGTGAGCCCACACGTGCGGGGTTCTCTCCCGGGTGAGCGCCGCTTACCGCCTGCGTGCTGTTTCCCCCTCCCTTCGGTGTCCGGCTCGCTTCTGCCCTGCTCATGCTCATGGTCCCACTTCTTCTCTTTCAGGAACAAAGAAAGGGTGAGTGAGGTGCCGTCGTGGGGATCCCCGAGGTTGAGAACGTGGACGCCTGTGGTTTGAAGCTGAGATGGGCCCAGGGGAAGGGGTTGGAGGCGGAGGTGGGGGCAGCCGCGTTTGGGCGGACGCCCGGGTCTCCACCTGTCCCTGTTCCCTGTAGCCTTGCATTTGTCCTGTCTCCCCGCACCCACACGTCCCTGCTGAGAACTCTGCTTCTGGGAAGCTCCGAGTCCAGCCTCCTGCGCTGGCGAGCAGAGGCTAAGGGGAGCACTAGGGACTGAGCATCTCCATCCTCTGGTTTGTCTGCAGGACCTCGAGTAAGAAGGCGATTTACAGCCAGCCCAGTGCCCGCAGCGAAGTGAGTGTGCTACCCTGGGACGAGGAGGGGGCTTCTGGCCTGTGTCCCACGTGCGGGAGATGAGCAGCTAAAGGCGAGGATAGAGTTGATAGGATGTTTCTGTTTCCCCAGGGGGAGTTCAGGCAGACTTCGTCATTCCTGGTGTGACCCTGCTCCGGCTCATCTCCTGTCCTCTGTGCTTGCCTTACGCTGGTGCTACCAGACTCTGGCCTATGATGTCTGTACTTTCACAGAATGCCTTATGTGTCTTCTAGCCCCACAAGGGTCCCCACTTTTATCTTAGTTAGGTTGTTTTTTTGTTTTTTGTTTTTTTTTTTAAATAATGTCACCTGTGTCCCCCTTCCTCCTGCCCCCTCCCCTCCGTTCCCACCACCACTGAGTGGCCTGCGACTTGTTTAAAGCTTTTGTTGCCCATCCCTGTGAGGGATCAGGCAGGGGTCCTGATTGATGCTCATTGACTTCCCTCCAAGTAGGCGACAACAGTGGCAGGCACTCTCTACCCCCCTCCCACCCCCGTGTCAAGGCCCGAGGCCCGAGAGTAGTGACCTTGAGCTTATCCTGCGGCCCTTTGCTCATGCTGAGGAGGTCTCCGCTGTTCCAGGGTGGGGACTGGAGACCGAGCAGCTGACAGCTGACAAGGTTGTTTGAGACCGCACCCAGTCTCCTGCCTCTGCAGCCCCCTTTGTTCTGTCTTCCCACCGGAAGTGCCACTGGGATCCTCCTGCACTGTCCTCCACACAAGCAGACCGGCACCAGCTGTGTCTGCAGGGGGAAAAAACAGGAGCTTTGGCTATGTGTGGAGAGCACAGCGAGCTTTCGGGGGGCACAGAGCAGAAGCGCTTTAAAACCACTGAGAGAAAAGAAAGCTGGAGCTGGAAGCTCAGACTCTCACGTTGGCTGGAGCTGCTGGGCGGACGCTGCTGAGATAGGTCTGCAGGGCGGTGGGAATGTGTGCAGCAGCTCTTAGCTCTTTGCTGAGCGCGCGTGTCTGCCTGCGTGCGGGTCCCAGTTCTGCTGGAATCCGGTGTGTGCCGGAGGGCTTCTTAGCTCTTCGGTGAGATTTTGTTGGTGTGTGTTTGGATGTTGCTGGAAATAAAACCTTGGTTTATCAGAGCTTCTTGCTGTGGGAAGTGGGGAAATGAGGTTCCTGGGCTCCATTGTACAAACAGGAAGCTGCCCAAAGCCCCATTTTCCTGCAACCTGGCTTTGTCCTGGCTCCCTGTCCCACCCCTTCCTGGTTCCTGTCTCAAGGTGGAGCCTCTGAGCGTCCGACCCCCCGTCTAGAGCCCTGAGCCCTCTTGTGGCAGCAGGAGAGCCTTCTGCTGGAGGAGTGCCCCCCCGGGGAAGCCCCAGGGAAGCACAGGCTCCAGGCTTCTGCTGGGTCTCATCCACCGGGTGGGAGGAGAAAGTAGCCACCTTCCCCCCTCTGCCAGCCAGATGCATTAATAGACTTCTCTACCGCTGTGGGAAAGCTCCAGAGCCAGCCAGATGCATTAATAGACTTCTCTACCGCTGTGGGAAAGCTCCAGAGCCCGAGGCAGGAGGATTCCTCAAACCTTTTGAAGAAGTCCTTCTTTAGTAGTAGTATAAAGTAGCAATTACTACTTTATTTAAGCTGGATGGGGGGGAGGGGAGATGCTGTTTGAGGAAAGGACAGTTTTGAGACCAGGACAGAAGACTGGATGGATGGATGGGAGTGAGCACCAGTAAGCAAGGTGGGCCTGTCATTGCTTCCTTCTGTCCATCCAGGCCCTTTTTTCCCCTAGATTTCTGTTTCCCCATCTACCGCAGTCCCCCAGTCTATTAACCAGCAAGAGGGCAAGTATGGGGTTTCCCGGGGCTGATATTGCTTCTTTCTGTGGAGGACGCTGAGCCCCACTTAGCCATGTTTTATTCCCTTATCTGGAAATCCCTAACAGAATCTAGTGTTCTATCAAGAATCCAAAAGGAAAAACAAAACCAACCAGACCATCAGTTAAGGGTCATGCACCAATAAAAAGTAAATATCCCAGATGAAAATAAATTTAATGAAACAATAAAAGCAGAGATTATGGAACGGTTCAGTAGGAATGAGATTTTTAAAGTATGTTTCAGCTTTGTGTCCTGCTTGGGAGTTGGGGGCGGGGGAGGTACAGAGAGAAAACACCGCAGAAAAGCAGAGGTAGGTGATTCATTGTTCCTTTAAGTCTGAGGTGAAGGGTTCCTCACTTCCTCAGTCGCTTGTGGTGAGTTGGAGTCACTTATTACCAGCCTTGGAATTTACCTCTGAAGCTTACCACAGCTTCTATGAGTTGGAAAACACCTTGTCTTATTTTCATTTTGAAATGTCAAAACTCATTTTTGTAATAAATGTTTATTTTTCACATTGAGTTTGTTTAAAATCCTGAGAGTGCGTTAAAAGAAGAGGGACTTCAGGGGCACCTGGGTGGCTCAGTGGGTTAAGCCTCTGCCTTCGGCTCAGGTCATGATCTCAGGGTCCTGGGATCATGATCTCAGGGTCCTGGGATCGAGCGCCACATCAGGCTCTCTGCTCAGCAGGGAGCCTGCTTCCTCCTCTCTGTCTCTGCCTGCCTCTCTGCCTACTTGTGATCTCTGTCAAATAAATAAATAAAATCTTAAAAAAAAAAGGAAAAAGAAAGAAAAAAAAAAGAAGAGGGACTTCAGAGTGACTTGGATATTCAGAATCTTCCTGATAGCCTTATTAAGAGATTTGAGGAATCCTTCCACAGAGGCTGATAATGTGTCTTAAACTTAGAGTTGGCCTGTCTCCGAATGGGGTTGATGTAAATGGGCATTTTCTTAAATTGAAGTAGTACCTGGGGAAGCAGTTCTATGGAGACAGGTGTTTAGAGACACAAACCCAGTGTGATTGGGGATAAAATGATTGTCAAGGATGTGTGCCTTTTTTTTTTTTTTTTTAAAGATTTTGTTTATTTGACAGCAAAGCAGGGGGAGTGGTGGGGAGTAAGTGGGGGAGGGAGAAGCAGGCTTCCCACTGAGCAAGGAGCCTGACCCAGGGCTCATTCCAGGACCCTGGGATCATGTCCTGAGGTGACGGCAGGTGCTTAACTGAGCCACCCAGGTGCCCCAGAATGTGTTCTGTCTTAACAGATTCTACAGATGGGGGCACCTGGCTGGCTCAGTTGGTGGAGCATGCAACTGGTTTCAGCCCCATGTTGGATGTAAAGATTACTTAAAATCTTTAAAAGGGGTGCCAGGGTGGCTCAGTTGGTTAGGTGACCAACTTTTGATCTCAGCTCTGGTCTTGATCTCAGGGTCCTGAGTTCAAGCCCTGCATTGGGCTGCACACTGGGCGTGGAGCCTACTTAAAAAACAACCTTAGAACAGAATCTATAGAGGAAGGACGGGGCGGGGGGGGAATAGGTTTGGTCCATTTCGGAATGAAGGGACAAGTATGTTTTATGGAGGTATGGGGACAACTTAAGGGGAATAAGTGAAGAAAAATGCAACTTTTTAATAAAGATTTTATTTATTTATTTGACAGAGATCACAAGTAGGCAGAGAGGCAGGCAGAGGGAGAGGAAGGGAAGCAGGTTCCCCGCCGAGCGGAGAGCCCGATGCGGGGCTCGATCCCAGGACCCTTAGATCATGACCCGAGCCGAAGGCAGAGGCTTAACCCACTGAGCCATCCAGGTGCCCCAGAAAAATGCAACTTTAAGGAAAAAAAGCTCTGCTTCTGTAGATCCTTTGATTTATTACCCCTTTGGTATTAGCTGTAAAACTTTAATGAACTGGGAATTTTTCTTTCTTGAGGGGTAACTTGTTGAATGATTATTATCACCCATTCATTTATTTACTGGGTATTACTAATTTCCCTATTGCACAGATGGGGAAAAGAGGCACAAACGCTAAGTAACTTGCCCAAATTCACAACCAGTATAGGGCAAGTGAAAGGTCTGAGATTCAAGAGAGCTGGGAGAGAAGGTTCCTGAGTGGGAAAGAATTCGAAAAGAGGAGAAGGAGCCAGAAACAAGTTCACTTTATTTTTAGAAGTGGATGTGTGGGGACGCCTGGGTGGCTCAGTTGGTTAAGTGCCTGCCTTCGGCTCAGGTCATGATCCCAGCATCCTGGGATCGGGTCCCACATCAGGCTCCTTGCTTGGCAGGGAGCCTGCTTCTCCCTCTGCCTCTGCCTGCCACTCTGTCTGCCTGTGCTCGCTCGCTCGCTCGCTCGGCTCTCTTGCTCTCTCTGACAAATAAATAAAATCTTTAAAAAAAAAAAAAAGCAGATATGTGGGTATTAGGTGAGAGGACATTGAAAGTAATGATGTCCACCTGGGCTCCCTACCCCCCCCCCCCAACTGTGACTGTCCCTTTAGTCTGGCATCCCAAAAGCACCTATAGGACAGAATAGCCCATGAGTGCCACCTTCTGGAATGAAGGATAAAGCCACTGCATGTTTGCCAGTGACACAGAGGCAAGGCGTGCATATATTTGTGGACGGCAAAGAGAAGAGCAACATCAGCTTGCAGAATGAGAATTCAAAGACCTCTCGGCACAACAGACGTGGTTACCAGAGGGGGGGGGGGCTGAGGGTGAAACAGGTGAAGGGGAGTGAGTCCATCTCTCTTGAGGGCTGCAATACATGAAGTTGCTGAATCATTATATTGTGCACCTGAAACTAATATGATATTGTATTAGCTACACTGGAATTAAAAATAAAATCTCAATAGGCAGGAATGATACACTCAATCTTACAGACCAAAATTCAATAGTAGTAAGTGTAAGATTCTGCCTTTGGGTCCAAAAAGTTAACTGGTCACAAATAAAGATGGGAAGATGTAGAACATCCGGAACTAGGCAGTCAGTCTGCTGATGACATTCACCCCCCGTATCAGCTTCTTGAGGTGCCACACTTCAAAATCTTAGACTATAGACCAACTGGAACCTGTTCATAAAGC
>PISX010038508.1:0-10155 GCA_004024625.1 Mellivora capensis
AGTAGTCTTTTGCTGCCACCTATAAAAACATTTCTACCCCACATTAAATAATTCTCTATTTCTATCCACTGAATTGGGGTTTTTTGTTTCCAAATGTAGCTTCTGGGATGGTCAGCAATGTGTGGTGGATGTGAGTGCTGTCAGCTGGCAATCCTGTCGTCCTCTGTCCTTTCTGGCTCTGCCCCGCTCTCAGGATCACTGGCTTCCACACTGGGCTGCATTTTCCCCCATGCAGCTGGCTCCTGACCTCATTCAGTCCATGGCAGGAAACAAGGAATGGGAAGAACAGTACAGCCAGGGTATTTCTCACCGTCTGTCTCAGCCCATGCCCAGCAGACGGGCCTGGGCACATGTCTCCTGTCCTCAGCCTCCTGGACCATCACCTCCCCCAGGCTGTCCACTGCCTGCTGTTGTCAATCTCTGCTCCACATGCCCGCCCCGGCTTCTGCTGGCTTCCCGACTTCCTCCATCATCGACTTACCAATCTCCTGAATTAAAGTCTTTCTGTCGTACTTATTTAGAGTGATTCTTACTTTCCTGGTTGGACACTAACAAAGACAGCAGCCATAATTCCCCAAAGGAAAGAAGATAGAATGAGGTTGACAAAGGGCTCTAATGGATACACTTCATTACAGGTTGTATTATTTCTTCCATTTTAAAAGTGAGGAAAGAGGGACTCCTGGGTGGTGGCTTAGTCAGTAAACGTCTGACTCTTGATCTCAGATCAAGTCTTTTTTTTTTTTAGTTGAATTAGCCAAGATATAGTACATCATTAGTTTTTGGTGTAGTGTTCAAGGATTCATCTGTTGTGTACAAGACCCAGTGCTCGTCACATCACGTACCCTCCTTAAAGCCCATCACCCAATTACCCCATCCCTCCACCCACCTCCCCTCCAGCAACCCTCAGTTGCATGAGATAAACCTCATGGTTTATCTCCCTCTCTGATTTCTTCCCATTCAGTTGTCCCTCCCTTCCCCTATGATCCTCGGCACTGTTTCTTATGTTCCACATATGAGTGAAACCATATGATAATTGTCTTTCTCTGATTGATTTATTTCATTTAGTATAATACCTCCAGTTCCATCATGTCAATGTAAATGGTAGGTATTCATACTTTATCATGGTGGAGTAATATTCCACTGTGTATATATATAGATATATCTATATACAGAAGTATCTTAATATATATCTTAATCCATTCATCTGTTGAAGGACATTTCGACTTCTTCCACAATTTGGTTATTGTGGACATTGCTGCTACATTGTGAACATTGGGGTGCAGGTGCCCCTTCTTTTCACTACATCCAGATCTTTGGGGTAAATACCCAGTAGTACAATTTCTGGGTCCTAAGAGAGCTCTATTTTTAATTTCCTGAGGAACCTCCACACGGTTTTCCAAAGCAGCTCTACCAGCTTGCATTCTTACCAACAGTGTAAGAGGTTTTCCCTTTCTCCACATCCTTGTCAACATTTTATTGTTTCCAGTCTCATTATTTTAGCCATTCTGGCTGGTGTAAGGTGGTATTTCATTGCGGTTTTGATTTGTATTTCCCTGATGCCAAGTGATATGGAAAATTTTTTGATGTGTCTTTTGGCCATTTGTGTGTCTTCTTTGGAGAAGTGTCTGTTCATGTCTTCTGCCCATTTCTTGACTGGATTATTTTCCATCTCAGGGTGGTGGGTTGAAGCCCTCCATTTGGCTGAGTAACATTCCATTGTACACCCGGGGTGGAGCCTACTTAAAAATTCTTTTTCTTTAAATAAATAAGATTTTAAAAACTGAGAAGAGATCTTAAAGATGGTAAGTAACTTGTCAAAAGTGACATGACCAGTGAGTGGTGGGGCAGGCAATGGAGCACACAGTGTGATTTTCTCAGTAATGATGTGAATGTCTTGTGATCCATGTATTGAGGGAAAGAGATGGGAGTCTTGTAAGAAAAAACAGGGAGTGGAAAGGCAAGGGGAATGTTTGCTCATGTTTCAGATCTCACTTTTGCTGTCAATACAACCTCCTTTGAGGTAAGCACCACTGGCACAGTAGAGATGAACACACTGGCTTGGAGAGATTGCTTCTCTATCCAAAGTCACCCCGCTACTATGGGACAGAACTAACAGGGAGGTTGGCTCTGCTCTGATTTCCACTGAAGCATGGATTTTGCACTTTGTGAAGATTTATCTCCCTGATTTGTAGAAATACAGATTCAATGTAAGGACATTTCCCTCCATGAGCTTTCTCACGTGAATAGTCATTCTTGTGGGCTTCGATGTGGGACACTGTTTCAATTCTCCCCTTCTATGGGCTATATGTGTTTTTCAACTCATTCATTCACTGAATCTATCCTGAGTACACTGTATGGGGTCTTAGAGTGCAAGAGCAGACAAGGCCATTCAAGACAGAGGTCTCCGTGGGTTAAATAATCTTAGATTAACAGCTGCTGGATAACAGTGGTCAATCAGGGTCTTTAATGCCATTGTACTTGTGTGTTGGTACATTTAGCAAAAACAAACAAACAAACACAAAACAAAACCCCCAAAACCAAACCAAAGCCCCCCCCCCACCCCCGCCAAAACGCTACTTCACTGGCTTGATAAAATTTGGTGAAGAAGTTTCTTATTATCTGTTTCTTCGTTGTGCATAATGCCAAAAACAGTTATCTTCATGATGTGATTTTTTTAAAACCACTTTAGTGAGGTATGATTGACACGTGCAAAGCTGTACATATTTAATGTATACAACCTGATGAGTCTGGGGATAGGTAAAAACCCATGAAATCATACCACCATTGGGGCCACAAACATATCCATCACTCCCCAAGTTTCTTCCCACTCTGCTTATTATAATATTTTTTAGTGTGCAGTAGGAAGCATGAGATCGACCTTCTTAGGAAACATTAAGTGTACAACACAGTACCGTTATCTACAGGCACTATACTGCATGGTCGATGGTCACAGAGTACGGTTTTCGCTACACAACATGAAGAGCTTCCAGAGATCAGCTCTACAGCATGATGGGATTTCCAACATGATGATAAAGCCTATCCCAACCACATTGTCCTTCTCTCTCTCTCTCATTTCTTCATCTAAGGAGAATAGTGGCAGGGATATGACCGTTGGGCACTAGTTCCACTAAATTCTGTAATTCTCCAGCCTATACTCTTAAAATACAAATCCTGGGGTGATTAGCTGCTGATTACTAATTCATTAACATGGTTCTTTTCTACACCCTTCGGTTTATGGCAGCCAGTGTCAAAAGAGTCCAAATATATTGGCTGCTCGAGAATAAAAGGGGTTATAGATAGAGAGGAAAAGAGAAAGAAATATATTAAAAAAGAAAAAAAAAGAAAGAAAGTAGGGTTCAGGGGCACCTGGGTGGCTTAGTCAGTTAGGCTCTGACTTTTGGTTTTGGTTCAGGTCTGATCTCAGGGCTATGGGATGGAACATCAGGCTCTGTGCACGGGGGGAATCTGCCTGAGATTCTCTCCTTTTCCCTCCACCCCTCCCCACTGCAGTGCTCTCTCTCTCTCTCTTTCTCTCCCCCTAAAGAAAAGTAAAAAAGAAAAAGAAAAGTAAAAAAGAAAAAGTAGGATTCATTGGATTCTAAAGTATGGCAAATAGAAATTGGGACTGAGAGGTTGTAAACTCATCTCTCCCTCATCTCCCTCCACCCCACACTCTACATAGACCAGGAGAGTGAAGTGAAAATACTTGTGTGACTCCTTTTTCCCAGGTTGTCAGCACAGCCTCATAAACAGTCCCTACCCCCCAGGAGCTACCTTCTGTCCAGGCAAGAGAGAACGAGGCAGCCCCTGCAAGGTTCATCATTGAATGAACAGTTAGGTGGGACCCTCCACACTCTGCTCCAGCTGGTGATTTTGATAAGACATCGATTTTGTTTTATATTTTCACTGTACGTAAGAGTAAAAAAGAAACAAAGTTTGGGCATCGAGTGAGGCGGTAAACACAGACAATGATCAATCCAGGCAGTGGATAAGGGTATAATTATTATTCCAGATCAAATAGATCAGCGAGATCACACACCCATGGAGAGGTTAATTGGTGAGATCAATGCAAAATCTGCAGGTGCAAAAAGCTATTGATACCATTCCGGAGGTATTGCCACAGACTTCTCTTCTGAAACACCCGCTGTTTATTGAAGGAACAGAATCCATCTGCCTTTCTGCATGCTGTGACAGAGAAAGATGACATTGTAGGAAGTCTAGAAATATTAGTTCAAATGGTACGTACTGGGGAAATCTTTGTCCATGGAAGTCACTGCAGACCGTTGCATCTTTAGATTTTTTATTAGAAACGGCAATATGGGAAGAACGAATTATTTTCCTTAGATGATTAGACTCTACAGCTGTGTGCATATGAATATATAATTATAACATTAGATGTGTGTGCAAAGGAAATATTATTTGTAATTGTTACCATAATTATTTATTTCAATGCCTTCTGTTAACTTATCTGAGATGAAAGATGTGAAACCCGTGGAACTCTTCAATGTCATGTCAATTCGTGAGGCTCACTGGTCATTTTCAGATGAAGCACACAGTGGTGCTGAGCAAAGAAAACTTCCAGAACTCCAGTAAGGACCGAGTCTTTTTAGAACAGGACCTGGGGCAGAAGTCACCCCTGGTTGCCCATAGGGCAGATCTGCCTTCCAAGCATGATTCATTCATCTCAGCTGGTTATTACATTTGTGTTAATATTTAAATATTAGTAGTATCCCCATGAAAAATCTGGGTATTTACCTCCTATTGAAAAGCAAGCTCCGGTCCCCGGTACTCTCATGTTTCTATGTGGCCGTTACTGGCTCTAGCCAAGCAGTCTCATTTTGTTGTGGTCCCCAACCTGCTCCTTGTGATTCCCCTAACTACCTGTTCCTCTAGGAATATAAATTTGTGACCCTTTGTGTAGGGATTGGACTTCAACTCCACAAGTTCAAAAACTTTAACAAAATTCATAAAAAGTTGGACCAAGCATAAAACATCTATATCTCAGCATCCAGAGAGCCTACCTGGTAAACAAAATGCCTGTTTGTTAACTTGCCATGGCAATATTGACCAATTATTTTTGTCAAAGGATCTGTGTGTTCTGTCCCAAGCACACATGTCGATAAGAGAATCAAGCTGACAATTTTGGTGAGCTCCAAATGGAGTGTTCAGATCATCTTAAAGACAAACTGTTATATTGGGACGTACCATCTCCCTGTAAAATACAAGAAAGGACGTTTGTCTCTTTGTGCTGTATGCTCAGGAGGTGGATTTCAAGATTCCTTAGCACTACCAAGATCTATGAAGATGGAGTTTTTAAAAAGGGGGTAGGTCACTGTCCTTCTGTTCCCCAACCACCACTGTCACCAACACACAGCGCACACTTAGAGCACTTCTCTGTTTACACATATCCCATGTGAACAGGCTGCCTGTGTGAGGGGAGAGAGTCCACTTAAACCGGAATTCATCAGGAATCTGGAAGACCACATGATCAGACTTTTTTTTTCTTCCAGCTTAATGGAACTAGAATTTACATATGACATCACATTAGGTTGAAGACATACAGTGTGTTGACTGGATACATTGATATATTGCAGAATGATGACCACTATAGCATCGGCTGGCACCTACGGCACGTCACAGAGTTACGCTTTCTTTCTTATGGTGAGAACATTTAAGATCTACCCTCCTAGCAACCTTTCAGCACATCATGCAGTATTATCAACTGTAAACATGCACATTAGATCCCCAGAATGTATTACTCTTAACTGGGAGTTTGTACCGTTTGACCAACACCTCCCCTTTTCTCCCATACCTTAGTCCCTGGTAACCACTGTTCTATTTTATGTTTCCACGAGTCTGGCTTTTTAAGATCCCCATGTGGGTGACGTCATATGATATTTGTTTTTCTCCCCTTTTCTTGACATTGCTGAAGACATATCATCAATTGAGAAGGGGTTTTCTGTGCCATAAGATGGATCACACCATTATACTCCAGTTGTGTTGCCCAAGAACACTCCCTTGGACTCCTGATCGAGATTTGATAAACATCTCCGTCCCATCGGTTACACATAGAAATGTTCTCTTAGAGAGCAGAATGCTCTGCACATAACTGGGCCTGCATTTTAAATACTGGTTTCTGCAATGAGTGTTTCAGAGAGTGGCCATTTCTTAAATTTATTGCCTCTTAGGGATTATATACATATTCTAGAATATTTATTTGCAGACTGTGCAGAGTTAAATAAGATCATCTTTAAGAGGAGAAATGCTGCTTTCCACCAGGTGGAAGGGTTAACTTGGTATCTTTTCCACAATTTGGTATGTGTCTTGTACCAAGAAATTTATAGGAGTTTACTGAATTATGAAGCTAGTGGTTGCTTTTAATGCACTCAAAGGAAGAAATCCTAAATTTCAAAATGTAAACATGTTTATTTGTACATATAATCAATATGTTTCTGTACATATGTTTATATATGTATAAATCTTACATATTTAGATTAATTTATTTTTTGGAGAGAAAGAGCATGGGAGCGGGAGGAGGGGCAGAGGGAGAGAGAGAATTCTCTTACTCCCTGCTAAGTGCAGAGCCTGATACAGGGCTGGATCCCACAACCCCGAGAGCATGAGGAAATCAAGACTTGGACGTCCAACCGACTGAACCACCCAAGCCCCCCTCTACTTATTTCTTAATGAGAAAATGACGCACTTTGTGCGCTTTTATTCAAGCTGGTGGTTTGCTGCTGGCAGTAGTAGTGGTGACAAAGGCACTGACATTTCTCAGCCTTTTCAAGGCCTCGGAGAGCAACAGCGTGACCTTTAAAGGGAAGCTGATTCCAGGGTAGCCTAAGTAAGGCTCACATTGTCATCTTTCAGATTCTGCCAAGTTCGGCTTTTCCTCTGAAAGTTTTTTCAGCTTGTGGTTCTTTTAACCTCTTCAGTATCATTCTCTCCCAAATTGTGCATTTGGCTCCATTGCTGTGTCAATGAGGGGGAACTTTGGCAAGAGAAGTACTTGGGGGTGTCCAAAAGCTGCTCCTGGAGCTTCTTTTAAGAATTGAGCAATTATTCACAACATTTTGCCTATAGTATATAGAATGACAGTCAATCCTGCTTCAGTATGAGTTCTTGTAAACTAGATACTAAGTAATTTAAATACCTCTTATTCTATTTACTATCATAAGTGAATACATTTCACACGATAGATAATAACATTCAAATGAATTTTGAAAATTAATATTAATTATTATTTTTAAAGATGTTTTTTTCTTTATCAGAAAGAGAGAGAGAGCATGAGCACAAGCAGGGGAAGGCCAGAGGGAGCAACAGCCTCCCCTCTGAGCAGGAAGCCCAGTGCAAGGCTCAGTCCCAGGACGCCAGGATCATGCCCTGAGCTAAAGGCACACCCAGGCATACCAAAATTAATATTAATTCTATAAGTTCATGTTGAAAAGGTTTTTTTTTTCCTCAAAAACATTGATTTTTCCATTAGCATACCTATTCTCATCAACATCAAACTCATTAGAAGAATGAAGTATAGCACAGTTAAAGAATTGGCGGGGGGTGGGAGGTTGGGGGAGCCTGGTGGTGGGTATTGTGGAGGGCACGCATTGCATGGAGCACTGGGTGTGGTGTAAAACTATGAATTCTGTTACGCTGAAAAGAAATTAAAAAAATAAAAAAAAAAAAGAATTACACCTGAGTCTTTTAAGATTTTTTTTTTTCTAATGAAAGTGTCTTTTTTATCATCCACTTTTTAGCAAGGGGAAATAAGTTCTTTTTGAGGTCAAAATGAGAGCTTTTATCCCAAACATATACAGTATCCAAAATATTAATAAAATCGAAATGACTGAAAAGAAGATATTCCCTTCAACCTCACTGAGGAATGTCAGGTAAGAGCCAAAGAAAGTGTTGTTGAAATAATACCAGGAACAGCGAGGCTTCCAACAGCTTCATGTTGCCTCACCAGTGGAACTTGGAAACTGGAGGAAAAATGCGAAGTGCATCTCCAACTGCCTTCTCTGGTTTCTTCCTGGCCATTCTTTTGGTTTATTTAATATTGTTTGCTTAAAAAAAATGTCTAAGGAACAGAGATGTGGAGACTTTCTGTTCTAAAAGCCATCCTCTGTCTCCTTTTGGCTGCTATGCTCCAGACATGTATTTTCCTTGAGGGAATCCTTGGCATTTTTTGCTAAAATTCCAAAGGATTCAGAGAAAAGCAATATATATGCTGAAAAGTATTTGTTCAGATAAGAGTCAGGGTTTAAGCAAATGATCCATGTTAATATTAGAAAATCCATCCTATTTGGCCACTCTATGTATTTGCACATACAGATTCTTCTAGACGTGTTTAAAGTGGACTAAGTCTTGTGGAAAGCCTTTGTGAAGCTGGTATTTAACTCGGGGATATTAATAAATCAACACCCAGAATCATCAGCCAGACCAAGGGCTTTGGCTTTTTAAGAAAAAGACTTTCCGTAATCCAAGTCAGCTTTTCTGTCAGGATGTGTCAGCACAGCATGTGACAGACTTGGAAGTAGGTTTCAAACGTTGTGCTTTTGTTCAGTGGGATTTGGGAATTGGGAAAATCAAGTATGTTAACTATGTTGGATACTGCTGGGATTGAAAAAGATAATTCTCTACCAGTATCGGATCCAAATGGAAAATATGCTAGACATAGATGTAGATAAGACGAGGAGTTTCATTTGAGTTCGTGTCCATCCATTTCTAAATTGACCTACCAACCATACTGTCACTTCTAAAGGGGGAGAAAATGGGAGTGCGCTGGGAATGTTGGGATAAAGTGGATCTCCTGAGTGAAAGGAGAAGGGGTCTATTTTCTCTTCTTGAGCTCAACAGAGGAAGACCTTGTGGCAGAGACAGACTCACAATCCCCCTTGTTCATTCCGTTAGCCTTGCACACCAGTGCTAGAGTAAAGGGACACATATGTTCTGGTCACCTGAGAGATCAATCATGTGTAGACCCCTGAGGTACGCACAGCATCATACGCTATGATCACAGCATCCGAGAGCAGTCCGGAGCATTCTCTGGTGTCCCTGTGGCCAGGACATGTTACTGGGTTTGTTGGGAGAATCTGGTCAGTGACAAGTAGAGGAGCTGTGTCAGGAGGAATGTTCAAGGTAGAGAATGGTGGATTTTGTCACTGGATTTTGGATGATCTAATACCCCCTGGAAGTACAAACCCTTCTCATATCAATAATGGGTGGGTAGTCAGTTATGTTGCCATCTTTCTGGGTGACATTCGTGGGTTAAGTCTTGAGGGGAGAGTATGACTTATCCAAGAGAGAAGTGGGTGTAATGACAATTCCGGCAGCAGAATCAGCAGGCACTGGGAGAGGAGGTGTCTCAGCCGCTGTCATTGTACGGTTTGTTCCATCAGTGGCTTTCCTCATTCTTTCTTTCCTCCAGATATCTTGTCTTCTTCCTCTGACTTAACAACAACAAAGACAAAAGGTAACAACTTTATCAATAGAGAATTTAAGTTTTGTTTTTTCTTAATTATTTTATTTTATTTTTTAAAGATTTTATTTATTTATTAGATAGAGATCACAAGCAGGCAGAGAGGAAGGCAGAGAGAGAGAGGAAGGCAAGCAGGCTCCCTGCTGAGCAGAGAGCCCGATGTGGGGCTCGACCCCAGGACCCTGGGATCATGACGTTAGCTGAAGGCAGAGGCTTTAACCCACTGAGACACCCAGGTGCCCCTGTTTTGTTTTGTTTTGTTTTAAATAGAGCCTTAGAAACATTTATTTTGTCACCAAGAAAATCACTGATAATTATCTTAAAGTTGCTGATGTTGCTATATTTCAGAGTTTGGGGTTTGGAGTTAGAAATCTCAGTGTGATTCTTAACTCTGCCATTTACAGGCTAGGACCACAGAAAAATCATTTCCCCCACCCTTCTTGTCCTCCTCCTCTTTCCCTTTCTTAAGGGGAAAATATTCTTTTTTTTTAATTTTTATTTTTTATAAACATATTTTTATCCCCAGGGGTACATGTCTGTGAATCGCCAGGTTTACACACTTCACAGCACTACCCATAGCACATACCCTCCCCAATGTCCATTACCCCACCCACCTTTCCCGACCCCCTCCCCCCAGCAACCCTCAGTTTGTTTTGTGAGATTAAGAGTCACTTATGGTT
>PISX010038509.1:0-10149 GCA_004024625.1 Mellivora capensis
TTGCACAGAAGCTGAAAGCCTGTGGATTTCTAAGCCTTGGCTCTGCTGCCTACTTGGCTCCAGTATTTATTTATTTATTTATTTTTAACCTGTCATCCTCTTTCTGAATATCAGCTTCTCTCATATTTCCAATATTTCTTACAGCCTGGAAAAGCCTCCTAGAGTACATTTGGATGAGTCTGGATTCTACAGAGAAATAAATATATATAAATATATATATATATATATATATATATATATATACACACACACACATACATATATGTATATGTGTGTGTATATATATAAATATATGTAATTATAGACACTGACAAGCACCAAGATCTGCAGGGAAAGTCAGCAACTTAGAGACCTAGGACACTCAATTCCAGTCCTGGGCAAAAGTCAGGAAAAAGCCAATGTCTCAGCTGGAAGGCAGTAAGGAAGAAGGAATTCTTTCTTACTCAGGGGAGGGCCAGCCTTTTTTGTTTTATTTACATCTTCAACTGATTGGATGAGGACCATCCATATCAGGGAGAGCAATCTTCTTTCCCCCAACAAACAATGTAAATGTTAATCCCATTCCTAGACACCCTAACAGAAACATCTAGAATAATATTTGATCATAGACCAGTCAAGCTGACTCATAAAATTCACCATCGCAGGTGGTTGGTTCTCAAAGTATGGTCTGGGACTACCAGATCAGGGTCATCTGAGGACTTGTTAGACATGCATATTTTGAAACCCCATCCTAGATTTACTGAATCAGAAATTTGGTCTGGGGCACAGCATATGGGTTTTGACAAGCTTTCAAGGTGATTCTGATGCAAGCTAATTACTGAGAACCAATGGCAGTATCATTACTTAACGATTCTCTCAAATATAATGCACGCCTATTGAAACTTACCTGGTCAGAGAAGAGAGGTATAATTTAGAGGTGTCTCCTCCAGTTTGGCCTTTCACTTTGAGTAGCCATTATATTTGTTACTCAGTAAGGATAATTTTTAAGGTGTGTAATTTAATAAGCCACTAATAAGAAGTTTTGAGGACTGTCAGTAAGTTACGGTGTCAGTATGCTTACTTTTTTTTTTTTTTATATTTGTTTGAGAGAGAGAACAAGCAGCAGGAAGGGCAAAGGGAACAGACTTCCAGCTGAGCACAAAGACCAACATGGGCTCCATTCCATGACCCTGAGATCATGATCTGAGCCTAAACCAAGAGTTGGATGCCTAAGTGACTGAGCCACCCAGGTGTTCCGATGCTGTCATTTTGAAGAAGCAATGTCTTCAGTGGAAGAGAAAGGATTGGTATTACAAAAAGCACAGCAGAAGAGGAACTGAATGCTTTATTATTATGATTCCCCTCATTTTGAACCATCCATTGTTGGGAAATTGAGGTACCAAAGGAACAAATGCCTAGATCTCCAAGTGGGCTTTCATCCTGATTATTTACAAAGGAAACTGACCAGAAGAAAATATATAAGAAGCCAATCATCTTGAGAAAATGGATTGGGAGATTGAAAAAAAAACAAAAACAAAACAAAAGACATGCCTTCACTGACTATTCAAACTTAAAGAAAGCCAAGTGCAATTAAAGCCATACAGTTAGAACTTGTGATGAAAGCTGAACAGCCTCACCAGATATTTTGGTCCAAAGCTAATGGAGGTATAGCTATGGTTGACTGTGGATCAGGGTAGTCTTCCCAGAAAGCAGACTCAGAGTCTCCTGTATTTGATCCCAAAGCATTGGATCTATGGTCAGAGATGAGAGTATTCTCTCTTCCTGTCCAACAAGATTTCCATGAGCCACAGAGTCCTTTGTCTCCTACTCTTATTCTGAATGGGGCTTTTGTTGCAGTGATTGTTCTTATGCCTCAGCCTTGCAGGGGTTGATATTTTATCACTAAGCTTGAGACTGCACATAATCATAGGTAATAGACTTCAGATTGGTAAACTAGATAGACTTGAGGGTTATTTTCCCCTTGGAAATGTGAATATATTCCATGGCAAGGGAAAAGGTTCATATATAGGGCATTTGTTGGAAAGAGAGATAAATATATACATGTATATGTTTCTCTGGAGAATGCTGACTAATACAGATTTTTTATACTGACAGTGTTTCTAGAAGAGCAGAATGTTAAGGATGAGTTTTCTGAATTGGTTCTCAGGTTTCCTGAAGAGAATCTCGAATCTGATTAGGTTCAGAGATGCTAATGACACTATTAGTAGTAAAGAGAGTTCATGTGTGATCTAGGGATAGAGATACATGGAAAGCACTTAATCAGTCACTTACAAGAAGTAAGGAGATGGGTGAGTCTGTATAATATTTTCAAGTGAACATTTATTAAAAGCTAATGGAGTACAGTGATGTTGGCTAGTTGTTCCCAAGGTTGCTGGACAAATGGTGCAAGAAAAGCATGAGTTCAGTGATTTGATACCCAAAGCAAACACCACATAAAAAGACCAAGGAGCTTCTCTGTGCGCCCTGAAGCAGACCTTTATCTCCTGTAGTCAAAAAGCTGAAATTACTGAAAATTAAATGCAAAATTTCATCCTGAGATGACTGAATTACAACACAAGCTGAATCCCCAGGTTTGCATAGCATCCACTATTAAGCTAGGACATTGACTAAGAAAAAACAGAATTCCTTTAAGTTGGAGTGGTAATGTGTAGGAAGACTAGAATGTAGCTGGGTACACTGAGTCCGTACATTCTGATGAATCTTCTTTACCCACAAAAGAAATTTCCTCAACCCCAGTAGAAATAGCTTCCCCATTCCAGTGGTATCAGCCTCTTTACCCACAATGATACAGGTCTTTCTACCTCTTCCTGAGAGTGTTAACCTTGCATTGTTTGAGGAAAATGCAATGGCCCCCTCTAAGGCAATTGCCTTGCAAGGCAATGGTGATTGTCTTCAGGACCCACTCCTTCCACCCTTTCTTGTTTATAGGTCTTCACCAGACTCAAGTTCAAGGAGGACCCTAAAGGTGAAGCACATGAGGAGGTACATTACACTTGAGTTTTCTGATTTATATAGACAGAAATTTGGGGAATGTATGTGAGATTAGATACCAAAGTTGCAGGAAAACAGTGGGGAAAAAAACAACAAACAAACAACAAACTTGTATTAGACCAAATTTATTTACATGAGCTCACTAAGCAAAGATTCTTCATTTAATTTTACAGCTCAGTGAGTTAGAAAGGGCTCTGTTTGCTTGGTTGGTTGACTGAAACATTGGCCAAAACGTGACCCATATTGAGCAAATTGGAAATGCTGGATGTGCCTTGGTTCATTTAAAGAAAGGGATTCAAAGGCTTAGGGATATGTGGGTATCCAAGTGGATTTGTCATTTAAGACCTACTCATCCACACTAGGAAGGTCCAGAAGACAGAACTTTCACCAGTACTTTTAAAATAAATTTGAGAGGGAAGTCCCACCACTCTTGAAGAGCTCCATGACTGCTCTTCTCTGTAAGACACACCTCAGTGTGGAAATACAATTACTTAATTGAGAAACATGAGTGCAATGGAAATAATTGGATCATGGAGGGGCAGGGGCCAAATGATATCACTTAACCATCAGATGCAAGATGAGTGTGGTTGCCAGGATGGACAGAAGAGTCTAAGCAGTAATCAAAATGAACCAGACTCCTGAAAACCTATGGTGGGTAGTTGATCATGGGGTTCCTAGAAGGAAAATAGATAATACACCTACTAAGTTCGTACTTGATCTGTATAAACAGAAAACTTACAGGTCTAGTGAACAAAAATTTAATCTGAATCATAAAAACAGAATGTCATGGCCACTCAAGCAATTCCTGGACTTGAACCAGTTTACAGACTCAGAGCCACACGAATGAAGGGAAGGCCAGAAACACTTGAGAAAGGATACTAGAACACTACCAAAAATATATACCAGTAATCTTTCTCCCATCCTTCCCCAAAGAGACCTTCAGTCTTTACCAGGGTAATGGTACACCAGGGAGAAGGAAATTATCAGATTTATAAGGGACCACTAGATACTGGCTCTCAATCAGTACTGATTCCAGGGTAACAAAAATGTCACTCTGACCTGTCAGTCAGAGTAGGGTGTTACCAAAGTCTCATGGAGTTTTAGCTCAGATCTGACTCAGAGTGGGTGCAATGGGTCCCAGAATCCATCCTGTAATTTCCCCAGTTCCTGAATGGATAATTGGAATAGAAATACTCACCCAGTTACAGAATCCACATACTGGTTCTCCTACCTATGTAATGAGGGCTGCTTTGATGTCAGAGGTCATGTGGAAGCCTTGAGAAATTTACATAGAAAAAAATCATAAACCAAAATCAAGTCCACGTTCCTAGAGGGATTGTAGCAATCACTGCCACAATCAAGGGCTTGAAAGAGGCAGGGATGGTGATTTCTATCACATCTTTATTCAACCCTCCTATTTGACCTGTACAGAAGACAGAGAGATTTTAGAGAATGTGGCAGTTATCAAAGTTATCAAAGCTTAAATAGGTGGTAACTCCAATTGCAGCTGCTATGCTAGGTGTAGTCTCATTGCTAACACCAATTAACATATATCTTGGCACCTGGTATGCTGCTATAGATCTGGTAAATACCTTTTTCTCCATCCTCCTCTGTAAGATCTACCAGAAATAGATTCCTTTCAACCAGCAAGGCCAGCAAGAAACCTTTAGAGTCCTACCTCAAGAGTATATAAATTCTCCATACCTATGTCATAATTTAGTGTATGGGGACCTTGATCACTTCCCCCTCCCACAGGATATCATGCTGATCTTTTATATCTATGACATTATGGTTATTGGAAAAAGTAGCAATGACTCAAATCTTATTGGCAAGACATTCGTAAGTCAAAAGATGGGAAAAACAAACAAACAAACAAACAAACAAACAAAAAAACCCTGTGATTTTCTTTGAAACTTTCAAAGTCCCAGTGGTATGGGACATGTTGAGCTATCCCTTTGAAATGGAAAGATAAGTTGTTGCATCTGGTCCCTCCAACAATCAAAAAAGGCAGAATGCCTACTGGGTCTCTTCTGATATTTAGACACAACATATTCCTCATTTGGATGTGTTATTCTGCCCTACTTATGAACAGCCATGAAAAGTTGGCAGTATCTACGCCCAGAAAAAAAGGTTCCACGATAGGTACAGGCGACTGTGCAAGCTGCTCTCCTCACATGACCCAGCAGATCCAGTAGTGCTCAAACTGGCAGTAGCAGACAGAGATGCTGTCTGGAGTCTTCAGCATGCCCCATATGTGAATTGCAGCATAGGACTGTAGGCTTTCAGAGTGAAGCTCTCCCATTCTCCACAAACGATTACTCTTCTTTTGAGAAATAGCTCTTGGCCTCCCACTGGGCTTTAGTTGCCACCAAACACATAACCACTGGGCCACCAAGTTACCATGTAATCTGAGCTGCTCATTATAAACTGACTATGACCTGAACCAACAAGTCAAAAAGTTTGGTACACACAGCAACACTCTACTATCAAATGGAAGTGGTATATATATATATGAGATTGGGCACAAGCAAACCCTAAAGGCCCAAGTAAATTACATTAAGAAGTGGTGGTGGGTATTATGGAGGGCACGTATTAGCATGGAGCACTGGGTGTGGTGCATAAACAATTCTGGAGCACTGAAAAATTAAAAAAAAATTTAAAAAGTTATAAAAAATAATCTTAAAAAATAAAACACAACACTTTATTAAAAAAAAAAAGTGGCCTTAATGTCTGTGATTCCCATTGCCTTCTCTGTTTCGGCCTGCACCTATGGTCTCATGGGGAGTTCCTCTATGATCCTTTGAGAAAGGCAGGAGAGACTGAAGAACAGATGGCTGCATGGTGTGCAGACAGCACCTGAAAGTGGACAGCTGCAGCACCATATCTTCTCTCTGGGATATCTCTGAAGGTTGGTGGTAAAAAGAAATTCTGCCAGTGGGCAGAACTTCAAGCAGTGCACCTGGTTGTGTCCTTTACTTGGAAGGAGAAATGGCCAGATGTGTGATTATGTATGAAACCATGGGCTATGGCCAATGATTTGGCTGAATGGTCAGAGACTGGAGGAAAGTGATTAGAAAGCTAGTGAGAAAGAAATTTGGTAAGATGTTCATTGGTAGACTTCTTTGAATAGCCACAAATGTAAAGATATTCGTGTTCCACGTGAACACTCACCAAAGGCTGACCTTGGTAGAAGAGGATTTTAATAATCCAGTAGACAAGGCAACCAGTTCTGTGGATACCAGATACCAGTAAGCTGCTTTGCCAGCCTCCCTAGTCATCACTCAATGGGCTCATGATCAAAATGGTCACGTGCTAGGGATGGAGGTTATGCATGGCTTAACCTAATAGACTTCCACTCACCAAAGCAGACCTGGCTAAGGCCACTGTGGAGTGCTCAATCTGCCAGCAACTGAGACCGACATTGAGTCCCAATATGGGACCATTCCCCATGGTGATCAACCAGTTACCTGGGGCAAGTAGACCACATTGGACCATGGTCATCATGGAAGTAGCAGCAATTTATTCTTACTGCAGTAGACATCTACTCTGGATACAGATTTGCCTTCCCTGCACAAAATGTTCTGCCAAAATTCCATCCATAGATTTACAGAATGCTGTTAAAACTAATTAGCCTAAAACTTTTGATCATACACATTTATTTTTTAAATAAAGTCACTTTTACTGCATTGGCTAGGAATTTCAGTAACATATTTTAAAAAGCTATAATTATTGGCATCTTAATATTTTCCCTGATTTGTTAAAGAATGCTTCTCACATTTAATTTATGAGAATATGTGTTCTATGGCTCTGGATAGATGTTCTGATATATAGAACATATTTTCAAGTAAGAAGTTCCTTGATACCATTTAAATTTAAAAAAAAGAATTACCATGAAGAGGTGTTGAGATTCATTTAATAATTACATATATTGAAATGATTATATTAATTCAAAAAATGGTGAACTATAACATTTCATTAAAACCAATTCTATTTTTAATTCAAGTATTGTTGATAGCATAAAAGTTAATATTTCCACATAACATGCTTTATGTTTCAGTACCCTTGGTTTGATGTTATAGTGTTTAGGATTTTTCCATTTATACTAATGGCTCATGATCCATATCTGGTTTTGACATTTGGGTTAAGTTAGTTTTATAGAAGGAATTGGAATGTAAATTATTTTTTGATTATTATCTGTAAGTACGTTTTTAAATTACTGATTCAAAATTTTAAAATGTGAGATTAGTCAGATATTTATGAATCAGTTATGATATATTAAAAAGTTATAGATGTTTTGTTTAATATAGGTTTTTCAAATTTATCAATTTAATGCTATAATTTGAATTTTCTTATTAACTTTAAAAATCTTTTTGCATCCTTAACTATGTTCTTATTTTCATTCTTAATTTTGTTTGCTTGAACCCCCTTTCTTTTACAAATTGGTTTTCTTTTTTTATTTAAATTTTTACAGATTTGTCTTTTAAAATTATTTTATTTATTTAATAATTTATATATTGTATGTATATTTTAAAATTAGTTATTAAGAAAACTATTTCTGTCTTTTGAATCTTTTGTAGAATTGTGTTCTCTTGTATTAATTTCTGCTGTTATTGTATTTTCCTTCTATTGCCTTCATTATTTTTTTTATTGCTTATGTAGTTTGTTGGACTCGTTTAATTCCAGTAAAAACAAATATGCTTTTAAATCTTGAACTTAAATTTTAAATATTCACTGTATATGTATATATGTACTTTTTTATTACATTAAATCCTCACTATTTGTGTAAAGTTTATATAAGAATTTACAAATACATCTTTTAAATGCCCACTAAGGGAGGGAGGAGTCAAGATGGCGGAGAAGTAGCCTCTGAGATGACATCAGGCAGCAGGAGATCAGCTAGATAGCTTATCAAACCATTGCGAACACCTACAAATCCAACGGGAGATCAAAGAGAGGAAGAACAGCAATTCTAGAAACAGAAAATCGGCCACTTTCTGGAAGGTAGGACCAGCGGAGAAGTGAATCGAAAGCCACGGGAGGATAGACCGCGGGGGAGGGGCGGCTCCCGGCAAGCGGCGGAGCCACGGAGCACTAAATCAGGGCTTTTAAAAGTCTGCACCACGGAGGGACATCGCTCCAGAGGCTAAACCGGGGTGAAGACCACACGGGGTCAGCGTGGCCCCAGGTCCCGCAGGGTCACAGAAGGATCGGGGGTGTCTGAGTGTCGCAGAGCTAGCAGGTATCGGAGCGGGAAGCGGGCTACAGAGACAGACCCGAAGAGTGAGCTCTCAGCTCGGGGTTACCTTGGACCGGTCGCAGGCTGGGTGAGCTCGGAGTGCGGCCAGAGGCCAGGGAGATGGGAGTAGCCGGGGCATTTCTCTGAGGAGTGGAGCCCCGAATCTCAGCTCTTCCGGGCCGGAGACTAGGAGGCCGCCATTTTCATTCCCGTCCTCCGGACTCTATGGAAAGCGCTCAGGGAACAAAAGCTCCCGAAAGCGAAACTGAGCGGATTACTTAGCCCGGCCCCTGGTAAGGGCGGTGCAGCTCTGCCTCGGGCAAAGACACTTGAGAATCACTACAACAGGCCCCTCCCCCAGAAGATCAAGAAATCCAGCCAAGACCAATTTCACTTACCAAGGAGAGCAGCGGAATTCCAGAGGAGGAGAAAGCAAATCACGGAATTCATGGCTTTCTCCCCATGATTCTTTAGTCTTGCAGTTAATTTAATTTTTTCTTTAATTTAATTTTTTTCCTTTTTTCTTTTTCTGTAAAATTTTTTTTAAACTTTTACCCTTTTCTTTTTTAACATTTTTAACTAGTTTATCTTAACAATACCTTTCCAAAAGAATAATAATCTTTTTTGACCCTTCATTATTATAGTCATATTTTATCCTTCATAGTATTTAACTTTATTTTTTGTACTCAAATAAGGGTTTTTTCTTCTAAAAAATTTGGGGTACAACTTCTTCTAGTGGATAAAAATATACCCTAAATCTAGCTCCGGGTTTGTTCTAGTCTCCAGCCTGAGCAAATTCTCTCCACTTCCTTTTTCTTTATTCCCAAACCAACGTACTTTATCAACTCCTTTTTTAGAAATTAAAAAAAAAACAAAAAAAACTGTTTTTCATCTTTTTTTTTTAAGACTTTATTTATTTATTTATTTAACAGATAGAGATCGCAAGTAGGCAGAGAGGCAGGCAGAGAGAGAGAGGGGGAAGCAGGCTCCCTGCTGAGCAGAGAGACTGATGCGGGGCTCAATCCCAGGACCCTGGAATCATGACCTGAGCTGAAGGCAGAGGCTTAACCCACTGAGCCACCCAGGCGCCCCTGTTTTTCATCTTTATAGGCATATTCTGTCCCTTCATTGTGTTTACCCTTATATACATTCTTCATTCTTTAAAATTTTGGAAGGTACTTTCTTCTAAGAGACCAAAATACCCCACAATTAAGTGGGTGACCCTGTTCTAGTCACCAGGCTAATATATATATATATATTTTTTTCTCTTTTATATTTTTTCTTTATTTCTTTTCTTTTTTTCTTTTTTATTTTTTTCTGAACTTCTTTTTATCCCCTTTCTCCCCCCCACGATTTGGGGTCTCTTCTGATTTGGTTAAAGGGCATTTTCCTGGGATCTTAGCCACCCTTTTAGTATTTTATTTGCTCCTTCATATACTCTTATCTGGAAAAAATGACAAGGTGGAAAAACTCACCACAAAAAAAAGAAAAAGAGGCAGTACCAGAGGCTAGGGACCTAATCAATACAGACATTGGTAATATGTCGATATAGGGTTCAGAATGATTATTCTCAAGGTTCTAGCCGGGCTCAAAAAAGGCATGGAAGATATAAGAGAAACCCTCTCTGGAGATATAAATGCCCTTTCTGGAGAAATAAAAGAACTAAAATCTAACCAAGTTGAAACCAAAAAAGCTATTAATGAGTTGCAATCAAAAATGGAGCCTCTTACTGCTAGGATAAATGAGGCAGAAGAAAGAATTAGTGATATAGAAGACCAAATGACAGAGAATAAAGAAGCTGAGCAAAAGAGGGACAAACAGCTACTGGACCACGAGGGGAGAATTCGAGAGATAAGTGACACCATAAGACGAAACAACATTAGAATAATTGGGATTCCAGAAGAAGAAGAAAGAGAGAGGGG